>VCRD01001653.1:6200-19662 GCA_006783055.1 Trinorchestia longiramus | reverse complement strand
AATTATGCGCAACTCTTGAGCAAGGTCGTTGTCAATATGAGTGCATTGCTACTCGCGTCTCCGAAGTAACAGTAAATTCAGTTTCATGGCTCCAATACTCAATAGGTAACAATTACTAAGCAGACCAGATTGCAACTAGTTCAAATATTATAAAAAGTTTACAAGCAGCGAGGCGTATCCAGAGGTCGCGATGATGAATATCAAGAAGCTCGTGTGAGATACAACGCTGTCATGTTGTGCCTCTCAATTATTTTAGTTTGTCGTAACGTCAGGACCATACAAATGCACAGAACGCTGTATCTTATGAAATTTGTTACAACGCCACATTTACGTCAAAGTTTTAGTTTTCTTGACAAGCAGTTTTTATAACGAAAATTCAAACTTGATGAAAAATAAGTAAACTTTTGTTTTAACGAATCAAAACGAGGTTGACTGAATAAAACCAGGACACAAAGAGATGACAGTAAGTTGACAGAAACTATATCATGAAGAGGGGGTGAACGATCTCTGAAGTCCATCCCTCCCCTCACATGAAGCTTTCTCTAACAACGCGGCTGTGCCAGACCCTGATGGCACGGCATGCCACCACCATCCTTCACTGGATAATTAATTACCAATGAGCTCATTAGAGACGTGCGCTGGACGCTTCTCCATGATGAGAATGGAGCAGCGCGACGAGGTGCGGGGCCTTGAACATCAATTGTAATGACGGGGAATACGTGCACGGGGTAGGGACGGCCGATGCATCCTCCTGCCAGAACTTCTTGCTAAACACACAGCTTAACTTAACATCATTAGAATAGGTGAACCTCTCGAACGCCAGCTGTCTCCTTAGTGTCCGCTGGTCTTCAAAGCGTTAAGGAACAGAAAAGGAAGGGATGGTGTTGTAATATTTTTGTCGTTTTTTATAATAATCTTCACATCAAATATGTATTTAGAGTTAACTTTGATTTTGAAATGTTTGTCACCCTCAGGACAATTGGAAACTGAGCTAAACGACTAAGGAGAAACATGACACGGCGCTAAGCAAGGAAATAGCATCGATTTCCGTTCACGATTTACAATGAATATTCATTATCATAGTAATGATGAGTTAGGAGTAACGAATATCACACAGCGCATCCACATGAAACAGGAAACATGAATCATCCGACTTGTTCACTCGCTCGGTTGTTATTGGGATACTCTGAACACTGATCATCATTCGTAGCATCAGCTCAAAATTTATCTGGAAATGCTAAAACATATTAGAGTCATCTTGATGATGAGAGATGCTCAGGCCCAACGCACCCGCTTGACCGTATTTCTACATTTTCAATCGATAAGACTGGAAAAAGACTATGGGACAAAAGATGATTAACCCTGGATTATGGGTATAGACGTCACTAACCTCGGGCCAACTATACAGTAGAAGTCTTTTTAACCGGCACTTATGGGACTTTGCATTTGCCGGTTAATATCACCCAAGTAACCACAAAGAATTCATAGACACGCTAGATATAAATGAAGAACAATATCAATTGCCTAAAGTAGTTAAAGAAAAAAACGATGAATAGATATATAAAGCTTGGCCAGTGAGTGCCGGTTCTAAGGAATTCTACTGTACCCATCCATGTTCAGTGCTTCAGGGTCAATATTAAATGGAGAGCAAATTTTTGTTAGAATGAGCAATTAGTATCGCTAACGTAACATTGGCGTGAGGCATAGCGAGAACCTTTACACCAAATTGAACGCATATGAACACACTTGCTGCTCATAGACGTAATAATGAAAGTTTTTAAAACCAACAACTTATAATGCAACACATGCATACTAGGAAGGACAGCTACAATGTAAAAAAAAATTCAGCACTTGACGGAAGTCTCACAATTACGTTGTGAGTAGAAGAACCTGAGTTGCGGTAACAAAGTATGAAGAACTTGCGGAGAAAAAAGATCGGGAAGGCTTAATCATCTGTGAAGAGAGAAAAACTCCAAGGCTGCACTCCAGCCATCTTCCCAGCCGAAGAAATTTCAGTACTCTAATGGGCCTCCGTGGGGCCGCCCGCGGCCTTCGAGCAGCGGCGGGTGAGAAGGGGTGCGTGGTGCTGGTAGATGTGGGCGCAAGACCAGCGTGTGCAGAGCATAGGAGGGAGACACAAACCATCAGCTCAAATGTGTACTAAAAACGCTATTAAACGCCTGCGAGAGCAGTAGCAGCATGTCGTTAGGACTGATCTGCGGTAGCACGGCGAGATGGCAACAGTTTGTGTGGCATGATGTTCGCAACGAGAACTGTATTAAATAAAATATTCTGCTAAAGTATTTATTCTTTTATCGAAACTCGAGATAATCGAATTGTTGCAAAATTATATTCAAGCATGTAGGCCCAGCAAGTTAATTAACACTGAACATGTCCTGAGAAAAGCAAAAATACTTGCCACTGCAAGGGCAAATACAAGTAGTATGCTATAAAATTATACTTCTTTAAATAAAAAACTAATTTAATTCAACCCAATGAACAAAAAGTTCATAAATAAGTAATGTTCTACATTTAATGAGCGTGAAATTATAATAAAACAAGGATTGTACCATTAACACTCGTGACAAGGTAGAATAAATCACGCATACTGAAGGCAAGGAAACAAAAGAGCGACGAATAAAGCGTGGATGCAATTGTAGGTAGGAGAGAGGGGACACAAATGTTCGCACGTGTGATGCATATCAAGGGCACGAACTCTGAATAAATAATAAAATGACGGTAAAAATAAGTGCAACATGGTTTTAATCCTTGTCAAATTTCCAAACGGGAAGAGAAAAGTGGACACACACAATTTTGGATCTTGAATATGCCTTCATTAATCGTCAGGGCTACAAGCAAAGAAGCCGATTTCATGTTTTAAAAATCGAACAACCAGACGATAAGAAAAAATTGAAACAAAAGTAGAATTTAACTGCTAGTCTTATTTACATCGGCCATAACGCTGTACGACCCACAAAATTGGTCAATTCTAAAAAAAAATCAAAAAATGTTTAACACAAAATAAAAAATCTTTGAAATGAGTTTGTACTACGCAATAAACTCTGGGTAATTTTTGAATTCATTTTTTACAGCGTCTCAATCAACATAAAAAAAATTATTCTTTCTAAAAAGTAGTCATTTTTATCGACCCACGAAATCATTCCAACAATTTTAAGAGAGAATTAATGCCCAGGGAATTAAAATCGCAGATTGTAGTTAAAACAATGAATATCAATAAAAAATGTCACATTCAACAAGAATATGAGAAGGTTATTCATTAATGTCATGTCCGTTACGTCTGATGACTTCATAAACAAGATTGTTTGCTGAATCTGCCAATTTTCAATCGCCTTATATGGAACATACATATATTAAAATGCTTCACATGGCATCACATAACGCTGCTTCTAAAGTAAATTGCAGTCCATCTGCATAAATTTTGAGTTTTGTAATGACCCACACTCTTTTAATTGGGTTCAAATCTAACGAAGACAGTGGGTATACCAGCAAAATTGTGTTTTTAAATCGCCATGATAAAAAAGAGTTCTGAGTTGCATTTACTATGTGACGGGGAATTGTCTTTGACAATCTTCCAACGAAGTGTCATGAGTTTGTTTTTAAGCCAAAGAAAAAGTGTTCCATTCAAATGATACCAACAAGAAGCCGCGTTAATTTCAACACGGCGTGTAAAATTATTTTCAAATTCTGACAGCGTCTTTGCCGGAATAAAGCTACGTAACATTTAGGGAGCTTCTGTTTTTAATCACGCACAACATCAAACCAAACATCTTTTGTCGTGCAAACCAATTTCTAGAACTATCATTCAAGGTCACTAAATATGTTGGTCAATCTAATAAGACATAAATAGTAAAGACATAAGTAGTAGTAAAGTTATCAGCATTTTTACAGCTACCGTTCCTCATTTCAATGAAATTGCAAAACTAGTGACAAAAAATATTGTAGAAGTAAATCTACCCACCCTTACCACTGCAGCTGAGTAAATTCGTACAGTACAGTGCTCGTCGAGTAGTACAACACACCACATTACATAGTGACGGGAGAAAGAAGAGTTTTACTGGTGTGTCTGGACCACACATTGGCGTGCCTACCCACCAGCGTAATTAATCCAGGAAGCAATGAAGAGCAAGCCTTGAGCATGGCTCAAGTCGCAAGCCCTTCTGCCAGGGTTCAACTCGGTCTGATTTAATGCGAGCCAGGTCCAACAGTCTGCAAATTAGACAGTCATAAATAAGGCACGAGTAGCGTCGCTGAACGCAAAATTATGAATGTCGGTACCTTCGATAATTTGATTTCATCTGCAAAGTTTCATTCATTACATGATTTCGAGTAATATTTACTAAAGTCGAAAAGGATTAACGAAGATTAACTTACGTGGTGATAAATTAACTCTCAAAAATTCATTAAAGGGCGCTGACAATGGGTTTGAAAATATAAGAACACAAATGTAAAAGATGAAGTTTTCAGAATCAATATTTTTACATACTTAAGTAAACAGTCACTGCTCAGGCAATATCAGTTCAGACACCGCGATAATGAAGCTTACAGAAGTAAACACAATTAACAATTACAGTTTAAAGCGATAACGACAATTCCTAACGCTCAACGAGTTGGACACCGAATACTTAAACTAAGAACGCAAAATTAACAGTATCAACACTCAAGAATGGAGGAAGTAGAAGCGTATACGGAGAGCTGTACAGAATAACTACGAGTAAAATTCGTCACACAAGAAGAAGCGACTATCTCAAGTTCTTACACACAGCGTCAAGCTCGTGATAGTTTTGTATGAACCTAAGAACAGTTCATTAGTAGGGATTGATATTGCACACCTATAATGTTATGGAGGTTTAGACATGTACAGACTACATAGTACTTTTCCGCAAGCAGTACTTTGTGGATACAGAATGTGCTAAATAGGCTCAGTGTTCGGCCCATCTACGCAGATACACACTGTTCTTTACACCCACTGTGCTCAGTACGTTGAGGCATGTACGAACTGTACTGTACACTTCCAGCGCCCGCAGCCATGTACGAACTGTACTGTACACTTCCAGCGCCCACGGCCATGTACGAACTGTACTGTACACTTCCAGCGCCCACGGCCATGTACGAACTGTACTGTACACTTCCAGCGCCCACAGCACGTACGAAAAGAGCAGCCTCCAAGCGAGGTCACGGTTTAAGACGCAGCATCTACGTGAAATGATTGTAACTTCATCCAGAGCATTTTCGGCCAGCAAGTCAGCAATGCACGCACGATGCACGTTAGTGCGTAGCCCTGTGATGCATTACGACAAAATTCACCAGACAAGCATGCGTTCTAAATCGTCCGTAATAAACTTGATCAGAAGAAACCTCAAGGTTTATGAAGGCCATGCTACAAAACAGCGCTAATCCTGTGTCTACACAATGACTAAGAAATTCGCAACTTCAACTGTTACAATATGTGCCTGTGAATGTAAGACTGCTTTATTTACGAGTGTAAGCTATCGTTATCGTAATGAAGTAGGAGCAGAGCAAGGAGGATTGCAGTCGTAAATCCAAATACATATATAAATATTCGTCCCAGCACACTAATAAGTACTTGCACTCCTTGAACACATCAGCTCTTTACATCCAACAAAAGCTATTAATAAGATACGTAATTAAAAACATTCAACAGTATAGAGAACAGGAATAAACCTCCATGGTTCAGCAAAGTGCGTTTAGGAGATTAAGTTATGTAAAACCTCATTCATTTTTGACTACAGCAGCCAACACACCGCAAGGATCTCCACCCAGCTGGGCATTCTCCTACCTGTCATAACAAAGCGAGTTGGTAAACCTTTAAATGACAAAAACAAATTATTCTCAACTGCGCCACATTTCTGGTATGCTGAAATAGTATTATTTATCCAGCTACTAAGAGGAAGAGCAAGCTATGCATTTATATACCCATGTTAAACAAATAAAAGAATTAGTCACTGACAAAGAACATTCCGCCTGGTTGAAGAAAACAACGAGGCTCCGTACATCAGAATTCTTCAAATTACTACGGCCATTCTTATGTGTCTATTCGAGGCGGTCGTTAGAAGTTCGTCAATGTTGTCAGAGTAAGAAAGATTTTACGGTAATTAAGCAGAAGGTGCTAAAGAATGAGTAGCTAAAATAGCAGACAATCATTTAATTAGTTTCATGGCATTCACACACTCGAGTTTCACGTCCACTGCCTTCACTGAGCGTGCTGCTTTAAATCCACTAATTGATTCTACCGATAAGAATGTGTTACTTGCGTACATTTCGAACATCAAACTGCGTAGTTTGCAAGAACTGATACTAGAATTGTATATGTTGTACGAAAATTTAAAAATCATTCAGTAATTTAACACGTGGTCCGCGATGCGCGCCATATTGGTACATGCTGAACGGCAGACCAAACCTACCAAATCAGCAATCGCGGACAACGTGTTAAAGACGTTTACTTTTCGAATAGGGAAGATCATGCAGGCGTAGGGAACATTTTGAAACTAAAATGAATTGGCTAAGCAAAGGTCAAACTGTAGTAGTTTTAATTTGGTATAGAGTGTAGTCAGTCATTTCAGAACAACAAGTTACAACTGTTCGGTTGGAGTAGTTGTGTTAAATGCAGAGCAGTGTAGAGACTTCACACACACAAATGTCAGGGTATCGGAAGATGACAAAGTAACCAAGGGACCCGCTCGTTCACTCATCTTCTCAAGGTTAGAAAGAATTTTAATAGTAGGGCCTATAGTAGCACTTAGCAGTTCTCAAGGGTACAGTGTGTTGATAGTTCATAATAGGAGCACATCGTAAAATGCTTGCCACCGCTGAATAAATGAGTAAAAATAAAAATGTTTGCACATAGATCTAAAAATCAAGGGAACTATTATAAGTGATGAAAAAAATTGTCTACTCACCATCAACAACAAAAATTAAAGTCCAAATGCCAACAACAACAACAAATCCCAGGCAAGCAAATTAACACAAAAAATAGTCTTTTGATTTCGTATTACAGATGAGACAGCGCACCAAATTTCCTGGTCAACAGTCAAAACCTTGTCTTGGTATTGTCCTCCAAGGTTATGCTTGTTTTTCACACACGACAGCAGACGCCACATGAAGCGACGTACGGTCGATGTCGGAAAGTACCAAATTTCGGAATTCAAGTTTTGCGCTCAGTTAATTAGCATGCGCTGTCCAACGATGAAGTGCTAACTAATTAAAACGAACAATTCTAATGGACCGCAAAGCTAGTCGTTTCCAGCTCTGATCAAACGGTACCGAAAAAGCTGTGCAAAATAAAGTTGGACCTCGATGACGGCGTGCCAGAGGGAACATCGTGAGGTGCAAAACATAAAAATGATCCAAAAGCAAATGTGAGTCTAAGGTTGGATCAATAAGCGCCTCACGCAAATAACGCCTATTAAGTTTAATGACAGTGGGCATCATGTTGAACAATTTACGAAAAGTCGATGTTAAAGGACATGCAAAGATACCCAGATATTTTTTTCAATTCGTGGACTGGCATTTGAGCCCACCCACGGCGTCGGTGTTGCATTCAGAGCGCGCTGCGAGGCTCCATCAGGAAACCAAGTCAGAAACGATCGACTGCAATGCACGCACTTGAGTGAATCTTCTCTACAGATTTTTGAGATTCAAGCTCGACACATCAAAGATTATAAGTATACCATAATAGTATTTCATCGTTATACTAAAATTTCATCACTACCATTATTGGTGCCTAACACAAACCGAAATCTAATAATATTCTAGATCCACCACTTTCCAAATTAATTGCAGATGACTTGGGGGATCTTGCGTTCGGTACGTTACTGCGTGTTTTTTTCGGTGCTGAACAAACACCAATGCTTTGGTGATAAAGGGGTGGTCATGACTTGAAATATTGTGTGAAAACACAATGAAATTCTAACGTTTCATTAATCATTTATTATTGATTACCTACGTGTACATCACAGACACTAAACTTTCCAGTTAAAATTGCCAGAATCTGGAACTAGCTGCCTGAAAATATAGTTTGCCTCCACAGTGAATACATGCAAGACTTGTCTTGATAAATATTGGATGAGAACCCCCCCAAATATTATCTAGTACTGATTCAGGCATGACAAGAACCACACTATAATTTTAGATGGCACGAGACTTTGGTAGCAGTCCAAGAATGGGCCAAAACGCTCGTTCCTGTTGTTTTACCCTATTCTTTTCCATTTTCATTCCAACAAGCGATACCTGACCATGCATTAATTTTCTTAAGCTACCCTAATGTAATTGCATCTAACCTGGCAATTAAAAGGCGTTAAATCAATCAATGGAACAATTTCCCTGCGGCGCTACCATCTGGCACTTATGCAGCTCTGGCTCTTAAACCGATGCCATCAACACGCGTAAACAACGCCACAAAACCGTCCCATTACACTCCATCCAAGAGAACATCACGCTCCCTCGCAACGCCGAGTAAGGAAGACAATTAAAAGCATTCTTTAGAGAAGCTCGGGAGTCCTACGTACCTTCTGAGGTGCGCTACGTTTCCAAGATACGCTAAAACCAACACCGCATATAAAACAACGAAACAAAAACAAAAACGTATATTTCCAATAAAGTTGGTACACAAGAAATGTAACAGCATTGGTTTTTAAAAATGCCTTATCATAAAATCCTTGTGGTAGGTATTCTATGCGTAGTATCATAGATGATAAAACAGCAGTACCTACGGGTATACGTAAACATTCACATCACGCAATGAACGTTAAATGTACATGGGGAAACAAGTGAAACTTCACTTTTTCAATGATGACTTAAGAGGTAATCATTGGTGATACATATAAATTCTGACGTGGTAGGTATTATACGCATTTTAGGTGATAAGCGAAATATTTCTTTAGGTACAGATTAAATTTGACATCATTACATTTAACTGAATTGGATGTTTAACATCCGAGAAAGACCGAAAAAGGAAAATTATGAGAGCGAAAACTTAAAACATAAAGTTGTGATTGTTATTAAATTGAAATTGTAATTTCTAATTACTGGTTAACCGTATGGTATGGCTTGCTGATGATCGATTCAATTTAATCATTATTACAGTTATCTGTAATCATCGTGTTTAATATGAACGGGCGTTACATATCAGAGAAAGAGAGTAAAAAAAATAAAATATAACAGTGAATGTGTCAAATTTTCAATACTTAGATGTTGATATAGATAAGAAAAGCTGAAGTAGACTGAAGTTCTGAGGTTTCACTGTCACTTATTGTAGCAAAGCAATTACTAACATTGACGGATAAATTTTTTTATTACGCATTCGATAAGTAAAAAAATAACGTAAAAAATTACATATATATATACATACATATATACATACATATATATATATATACACACATACATACATATACATATCCGTATACATATACACACATACTTACGTACATACACATATCACATGTATATACATACACACACATACACATATGCATATACATACATATGTATATATACATCTAAATGCCTCGGAAGAAGAATAATCTGAAGAGTAAACACTAATTCATATAAAATTCTATTTAGTTTTAGGCAAAACACAACTTATTTTCTATCAAGAAATTTTTTTTTGTGCTCTATGAAAATTGAACCTTTCTAACATGTTAACGTTTATCAGGTTAAACAAGCACCAATTTATAAGCCTGAAATATAATAGAAACAAAAAAAAAGGAAAAAGTAAAAAACAGCCCGGTTTTTGATAAACAGGCCATCGAATTTCTGAAGGGTATCACGTTTTTACAGAGTGATGTGCTTTACTACCTACCATCAGCACGGCATTCAAAATATCAATTTCGGCCATACATATAAGTAGGAACCTGCACGTCAGAATTCTACGCTGATCCTAAATAATTTTATGGTTTCCTTAATTATAAGGTTACACAAGCTGCTTCGAATTAAATTGAACCACATTAAAGGGAACTCTGCTCGAACAAGGATTTTATCACCGTATCCTGCACTGAGATGTTTCAGCGCTAGTACTGAAAATATCAAATAGGCGAATTGAAGAATGAACTAGCAAAATACAATGACACAATGTTCTCATACAGAAGGTCTGTTGCACTATAAACCAAACATTCGTAGAATGCCAGATAAGGCATGGAGGAAAGTCACTAGTTGATCAGTTCCATGTCCATTTATGGACGGTTTACATACAGCAATAACAATACGAATTAAAAAGTACTTGCAGATATAAAGCGAAATAAGAAACTTATAACACTAAAAAGTCGATTTGAATATAGGTCAAACTGAGGTCAAGTTTCGAGTAAAAGCTCGAGAAGCAAATTAAATTATGCAGTGAAGTATTCCCCATACGTTTAAATTTTAAAATGTGGTACTTGAAATTTTTTTAAAAATTCCACACCCATTAGTGAAGGAATTGTTCGCAATTGCACTGTTGTAATTATAAAAAAACTATTAACAAAAGACGGATGAGATACTTCTGTTCTGCTCCCATTTGAAAACTGAAAATCCCAGTAAAACAGGGTGCGGCGATATAACTTCCTTTTTTCATAATTTTTTTGAAAGACAAAATATAAAATTATGTTACCATACCCTGGATCTTCCCTGTTATTGAACGCAGGCACCAACGCTTAACATAAAGACACAAAGTGGATAGATAAACACCTACATATTTTATGAAGTAGAACTCCAACTTCTGAGCTATAATTTAATCCTATTTGTCATTTAAATGCGAGTCCCAAGCACGCCTGTCATAACCAAAATAAAATCGAAACGTAAGACACTGAACTTTACACTTCCATAAACTGATCATAAATGATGCAGAAAAAAACAAGGCTAGAGATAAACGTACGCATCTTCCACTAGTCGACCAAGGCCTCTGTCGTGCTGAGAATTATAGCAGATCTTTGAGCACGCGTACTGCAGAGAAGCAAGCGACCAATAGGCTGGCACAAAACACAAATTTCCTGTAATATCGTTACCGTCGACTGCAGTCTGGCAAGCATTAAGAGAACGACAGAAATCACTGGTGCAGTAGCGAGCACTAATATGAAAACCCATTATTAAAATGCACCGCATGTCATGGTAAATACATCAGAATGTGCATAGGTCGAAAACTCAAGTTTTTGGAAAGACAGTCACTATACTCCCATTTATTTTGCCTGCGGTTGTACTATTGTGGTAATATTTTTAAGTAAAAATCAGAATGATTAAAATAACAGCAAAGAGAAAGAAGTAAATCGTTGAAAGTTCTTTGAGCTACGCATCATGCTCATACAGCAAGTAAATTACGGGAGAGTTAAGGCACTGGCACGACTGTTTCCATCAGTTAATACGCCCTTCAATACAACAGCAACCCTCCTGATCTAAGAAAAGACCCTCGCTGTGTATTATAAAACTACTTTGTATGGTTTTAAATACTGAACGGTTGTATTTTACTATTTATAGTTGCAAATAGCGCACTCAGTGCAAGATACCCAATTCCTTACATTGGAAGACTGATCGTACCCGTTTTTTGTAGACATGTAATGGAAGATAACATATTTTCCTAAATCTACAGGAAAGAGACTTTTAAAGTCCATGTACCAAGGATAAAACTCGAAATGAGCGACCATATATATTGAATAAAACAGCCAATTTCAATGTTCTTTTATCAGGTAACAAACGAACAAATTTTCAGTAAACGAATTAAGAAACAAAAGTGACGTGTGTACTTGGAGACGCCAGTGTTTCTTGCACATTTGCTAAACCAATGACTACAAAACACTGAAAATTCTCTTGTGGCTTAAAAATTCAGAGTGAACACAACGAGCCACACAAAAAAAATTACTTTCTAGATCTGCAAAAAAAACATTTCAAATATGAGCGCTATTTTCTGCTCCTTTGACATCGTGATTGTTTTCACCTATAATTCCCAGGGATGACAAGATCAAGAAGTGAGCCACAATACTCCCGGGAATACGGGCAACTGATATTACAGGGATCAAGAAGGCAGGTATCCTCATGAGATGCCCTAGATGCAATCACCATCCACCCTGAAACGAGCCCAGAAACCCTGCCAGTTCCCCTCCAGTGGACCATCCTACTGCATCCTTCACTGCAGTCTAATATTTAAACGTGGTCCCTAATACTTCAGATGCAGACTCAACAATAAACTCACGGCACTGATACGCCTTGAATGATTCAGTCGCACATACACCAATGTTAACAGAAACAATAACATCTGGAGTGTGAGCTCAAAGCCTGAATTTACTTTTAGTGAATAGATAATAAACAAATATGAGATCACCTTAGTAGCCTGATAGAGGTAAATGCTATAGAACAAAAAATCCATTATAAACCAAATTATTCACGACTTAGCAATAAGTGATGAGCCAATTACAGTAGGCAGTACAAAGACTCGTAATGATGCAAGGCTAAACCTCCCATTGGTCCAACATTCGAGACAAATCAGCACGAGTAAAAAAAATATACGACTATAGAATTACAGCCAACAGAAAGGTCGGGAAATAAATGAACAACTCTTGGAGGACTCACAACGCGAAGTGTCATATTATTACTACGCCAATGCAGTGTATAACTTAATAACCCCAGATGGCGACAATATATTTTATGGTATTTAGCTCTCAATGCCACGAAATTTCTGGCACCGCTTTACAATAAGCTACGCGAACTTTACAAAATACGCAGCTAGTGTCGTAAATGTGAAGTGAGCTCTTCATGGAGCAGAATAAGACATCAACCGTTGTTTCAAACACAGAAAATAACACCAGTTTTCATTTTAGTTTCAGACAAAAAAATTGACTGAGGTAAAAAATGGTTAGACGTGGGCTCTTTTGTGGTAAGCTCTTTTTTACCCTCACCGTCTCTCGAACGAGCTTGTTTCCCCCACAAGAATACTGCAAACTTTATATTGACTCTATGCAATTCAGTTCTTGCCAGCATTGTGCTCCCTCTCTTTAAGAATATCGTTTGTAGTAGGCGTGATCGTACAAGCCTGACATGGATACATGAATACGAAGACCAGATGAGCACCACAGGAGAGCGGCGCACGTGCCTCTCATGCTCAACAGATTGTCTTTCCAGGCCAATAATTCCAGAAGCAAGCAAAGCTTCAAGGCCGAGGTGCAGCGAACGCACGTGTTCTGCCTCAAAATGCCCTGTAAATTATGTATTACTACCACAATGTCGTCTGGAAGAATGCACTTCTCAGTATCACTTGGCTGTAATCATGTGTTTCTGCGACGCAGCGATAAAAGCAAAACAACGCAAGCGATTAAGGAAAATTACTTCGGCCTATGAGGAATAAATTCAAAGATTAGAAGTACTCGGCGTACATAAATCATTTAAAATCCAGGATTTCAATCACATTGTAATAGAAATAACACACTCAAGTTCATTTATGACTCAAATTATTGCATGACGC
>VCRD01001652.1:73482-92898 GCA_006783055.1 Trinorchestia longiramus | reverse complement strand
TCAAGCATGGGTCAAGTAGTGATACCGGGAGTGTGTCAAGCATGGGTCAAGTAGTGATACCGGGAGTGTGTCAAGCATGGGTAAATAAGCGCTCTAGAAGCTCGCCCGTCACGACTAAGTAATACAAAAAATCCGGTTTGCAAAGACCATTTTAACATAACTAAGCCTCCAAAACTGTACGATAGGGAAGACCAACTCCTCAGTTCGTTTACGTATAACATTGAGCGCTACATACTTCATTTGAAGTCAACAAGTTAAAACATACTTTTACTGCGAATAAAGTTTTCATGGAGCATTTGTTTCAACGTTGTACACAATTCGTTGTCAAATATTTATAAGTGAGAACAAGCACGGCGTGCTAAGAAAATTGTCCTACAAGTTGTACGTTTTTGATTGACCAGCATCTGTAGCCTCAGCTACATCGCCTCGGAGGAGAAAGCTACGATGTCAAAGATGCACATCAGTAATGTTGACCTCAACAAAACAATGAACAAACAAACGAATACAAACGAAAAAAGAATACAAACGAAAAACGAATACAAACGAAAAACGAATATAAACGAAAAACGAATATAAACGAAAAACGAATACAAACGAAAAACGAATACAAACGAAAAACGAATATAAACGAAAAACGAATATAAACGAAAAACGAATACAAACGAAAAACGAATACATACAAACGAATGCAAAACGAAAAAGACAGGCAAGATAAACTGAAGGACTACACGTTTTCGTCTCCGGTTGCACCTCTTAGCGGTCATGATATCAACGCCACGCGCACACAGCATGAACGTGCACAACAAGAAAATAATGGCTTACATTAAAACTATAGACTGATACAGATACCAACGTCGTACCAAATACCATAACCATGACCGATACCAATGCTCCATTTTCAACTGATATCGTATTTATTGAAGCTATCAAACACTATTTCACGCCCATAAAATAATAGCCTGTTCTCCTACCAAACTCATACGCAAATCATCGACAAAAACCTGCTATACTTCCATACATTCCTGAACAGAAGCGTCGATTTTTGTTATCTCAGCGAAGTAAAAAAGGCGTGAAATGGTGGGGCAGGCAGCGAGGAAGTTGAAGAACACATCGCAAGAACGTAAGGAATTCTTAAGCGATCATCAAGCAGACAGCTACAAGAGCTCAGCGCTCGTAACGCTGCGTCCACGCTGACAGACCAGGGGGACACGGTGAGGACTCCGAGGGTGACTTGGACTGTGTTTTTGTAGCTAAACTGCACAGTCGGACGTCCCGTGAAAATAACAAAGACAATAATATATCTTCTAATAATAAGACAATAGCGAGTGACTTGGTGTGCAGTGATGTAAAAAGAGGTGCATTGTGATGAACTACCGCATAATTCAAAAGCTTACATCGATTCATCAGCGATATAATGGAGCAAACCTCGTGAAACAAAGAGCCCTGCAAAGCCCGTTTCCTAATTCATGTATGAGCTTACATTAAGCGACGCATAATCCAGATCTTAGTACGTAGCTTTACATTTTTTGTAATATTCGCCAGAGCAATGAAAAAGCCGAACACGTTGGATAATACAAAGCGAACAGTAGAGCAAGCGATAAATATTAGTGCTGTTAAAAATATTTCTGAAAAATAAAAAATACTATCTACATATAAGAAGCTTTATGAGCATACAAATAAGAAAAATAGTTTATGCTACGAAAAAGTCTCTCCAATACGGAGAAATAGAGTATAAAATATTATTGGATAAAAGTTTTCAGAAATATATTAATCTATATATAAGTAATGCTGGTTGGTTGCACAGAGAGTCATCCATTAGCGCAGTAAACTCCATTTAGCAGAAGAGCAACGATATTTCATTTATGCATCAGCATTGCAAAATGCTGCCAATCAAAAGAGCTTAATTCAAATAATAGCACCGCCACCGCAGCAGATAGTTCTACAATAATGTGATATGATTGAAGCATGAGCACAGCAAGGGGCATTAAGGCAAGCATTTACCTTGGCTGTATGAACAATGGACTTCGCTAAACTTCCAGAAAGATTGGCTACTCTGCGACGTGAAGACTTCTCAAGAGCGCATGAGAAGAGGCTCAAATCCAATTCCAAAATCCAACAAGGGAGCTGAAACAAATCATATTTTTGCATGGACGGCCAAAGACAGACATCACATTTAGCGGAGCCGAGGAGAGGGCACAAGAGCTTGCGCTCGACGAAGCGACATTTCTGGGCCGGAACTGCGGTCGTTCTTCCAGGCCTCCCGAGCACTCGACGAGATTAATAATGCAACTTGAAATGGTGCTGAGGTATGATAAATGGCCCGTCCTAGAGCCAGGAGGCTCGAGTGCTGCACGGCTTATTGAAATGGCCTACGACCGAGATATGCACGACATGGGGAAAAGGACGGAGTAGCTCCGGAAAGATGGGATGCAAATACATAGAGGATTATAGAAATGGCCAAGATAAACAGAGAGGGAGAAATGGTCAAGATGAGCAGAGAGGGGGAAATGGTCCCAGAAAAAAAGGATATGAATAAGAACATTATTGATATGGTCTACGCTAGAGAGAGAACAAATTTGCTGGATGGCAAAAGAAAGCAATTGCTTAGCATGAACAAAAGAATGCCCCCAAATACGGGGTATCGTAACGTACTTGAAAATTGATTCTCTTACAAGCGCCATGCTAGGCCTTAAATTGGTTGTTATACATGAGATTGATTCAAGGAAAACATTGAGAAATAATCGAAAAAAGAAAATTATGTAGAGATCCTTGTGTAGAGTACTGATCCTTGTTGGATTTTTTAATAGTCATGAAAATTTAAAAACCTAATTATAGAAAATTAACGTTTGATAAAGACGACGGAACCTGAGCATGAATTCATTACCGAAAATTTTAAATTTTGCCAGCATGACTGCTTGGACAACGTTGTGATGGTTGTGATTGGGCAGCTTAGGAGGCATGGAACTAAAGCGAGCAGTTAATAAACAGAGAAGACAATCGTGCAGGACGTCGTTTGGCTCGCTATCCAAACGAACAGTCCGAGAGTAAAATGAAAGAAAATGTTTCACTTGAAAATTTGAATCCATAAAAAACTTGAGTTCATATATGTACTTATGCTTCGTACGATATCTAGAAATATGTGCCTGATAAGCAAACTGTGATGTAGCACGATATAATGACGATGATGCAACAAAGCCTAACTCCGACAGGACCTGAGGAATACAGCGTGTCCCAGCGTTACGGGACCTCCAAAAAACGGGTAACTCTTGAACATTCACGTGCTTTTATGACCAAGCTATGCATCAAAGGTTGTATATATTTCAAGCTTTGTAGTGTGGATACCACATTAAAAACTGAAAATTCAATCTTTGAGTCGCGTTAGTTTGTTTTTGGGTCCCGTAACGCTGGGTCGCCCTGTATTTCTTTACCATGAACAAGTGTACAGTACGCAAAAGAAGAATCTCTTTCTACTTGAGGATCTTAGAGAAAATAATTACTGTACGTAAGGCAGAACAAGAATTTTGCAAACAAACCTTGTTCAACACAGCTGATGTAAATGAAAATTTATGTCCTGCTCTTAGACTATACAAAATGTTACTAGAAGTAGCAGGTATCCGGAAAAGTTAGAGTGGATTTTTGAACCTTGACTATCTCAATAAAAAAACGCACGAACTTTTTTCATCAATGTGATACTCGAATTTCAGTAACTCAGATGCGTCGTCGGCGCTTACAGATGTATTCTGATCACTGAAACTCGAGACTTTCATGACGGCATGACCATGAACAGAAATAACAGGCAGCGTGAACACCACTTTCTGAAAAATACACGGAAATTTTACGAGACACGACAGAAACACGAGGATGAAAATAATAGTAAAGTCGACACTCTGGCATAACGAGATTTTCAGGATAACAATCGAGCTACTGGTACGATAAAAAGAATTCCACTGCATAATAATACACAGTTCGTTGCAGGCTTGCTTGGTCCGTCTCTCTGTGACGCTCTTAAGGATTTAGATAGGAGGAAATTCGGTAGGGTATACATGTATTTTAAGCATTGTATTGTGGATACCAAAGGCACATCCATCAATGTGGGAACTCCTTCGCAAAGCCCGCGTCCAATGCAAAGCAAACGAAAAATTCAGTAAAAAGCACGTCAATTTTCTTGTGTGGATCTACGAGTCAGGAATAAACCCCAGGATGCTTCCACACTACATTCAAACGGGACGAGTCTTCGCTAAGAAAATTTATTAGACTAAAGAACGAAAGCAGCTCCGCAAGATCGTATACAGCGATCCAAGAACTATTTTAAATTTCAGTTGTATTCGAGTAAGACGAAGTCAAACCCTCGTACACCGCAGCGTAGCAATCATACATTTCCATGAGGACAACCTGGCTGGGACAAAATAACAAGAAAAAAATTTACTCAGGTTAATGACGACGTCTGCAGGGTGTGGTCTAAGCAAACTGCCATCGTGGCCCAACGCCGTCAGTTGTGTTCCATCGATCCTGTTTCTGCAGTCGCTAATAGAGCACAATGATTGACCTACAAAAACACGATGCCTGCCTCTAGAAACTTCAAAGTAAAAGTGAATAGTAGACCTATTTCAAGCGTCAATTACGTGTTCAGGCTGGACCAGAAATAAAAAAGTAAAAGTGTGAGGAGGAATGAGTCAGAATAGATCATCTATAAGTGCAGTTGGTATCGACCGTACGAGAAGAACAAATGTTTCATTGGCCGCTGGTAAACAAAGAACATCATAAAAATAGCAATGTTTTTACGTTGTTGCGAGTTTGCGACTGCGTCACGTATATTGGAAAGCTTTCTGAGGCTTCATTGTATCCTATTTATTCTCAAGTAGACTATAAATAAACATAAACTCAGACCTAGACAAAGTCATGCTCCAGGATAACGCAAATTACCGCTTTTTTTGACAAATGACCGTAGAATACATAGTAATTCACGAAAACCACCAATAATTCTGCTAGAAAGTTGTGCTGCAGCGGACTGTAGGTCACGAGCGAGATGGCATAACAAAATGTTGTACTAAATCTCGTACGTACTGAAAACTATAGGCTAGTGACGCCTGAAGTCCAGTGTTTCTCAAAGTGATCCGTACCGCCTCCCTGGGGGCGTTGAGGAAATGCAAGGGGGCGGTAGGAGGGTACGCCTTGAATGGGGGGCGTATATTATTGTATAATATACAGTAATATAATCATTAGGGGGCGGCGGAAAATCAAATAGTGTCCTAAGAGAGCGGTGATTGAAAAAACTTTGAGAAACACTGGTCTATACCCATGTTCAGTTCTCCAGAGTTAACATGAGTTGTTCTTCAGAGTTAACATGAGTTGTTCTCCAGAGTTAACATGAGTTGTTCTTCAGAGTTAACATGAGTTGTTCTCCAGAGTTAACAACTCCCTAAACTACACTGTACAACTGAACATCAACCAACACTTAAAACTAGGACCACTAGCACGTACTCACCTAGCTGAATGAAGCGCTTGGGCTTGATGTTGTCCTGCCATGCAGCGTTGACTGCGTGTGTGCAGAGCAGAAGGCACACACCAATACGAACACTCCATCCAGCAGACATCTTGCAACACGCGATCTTGTGTTATTCTTATTATTACTAGGGTGTACGATGCAAGCGTGTGCTTGCTGGCTACTGTGAAGGGCGGTATCACACACACACACAACACCTGGTGCTAACACCAGTGATTGTTATTACTGATTACTACACGGCACACAGCCCAGCAACTGGTTCTGGCTACTCCCTCGCTAACGGTGAGTAGCATGAAGCATGAGAGGATGATGAGTGAGAAAAATGTGATGGGCCCTGATGTGATGGAACGCGTTGATTACGTTGTTCGATTTTCATGAAGCACAGGACCACTATCGGAGTTCGTAGTCCAATTTAAGCTTAGAATTATTCTTTAACGGTTCAAAAATCAAGATAAAATCGCCGAATGCGTCACCCATGGTGGTAGGGTTTGAAAACAATTAACTTCATATCACTCACTATATAAAACTGGTCACGGAGAGAAGGAAACATTAATTAACATCGACACAAAAAAAATAAGTGAAATTGCTTTGAATATTTAGGACACAATAGTATATTATGAGTTTTTACTACACGCTAGCATACAAACAAACTAAAAATTAGGCTGATTAACACGCCTAAGATGAGGAATCACGAGGACTTTCATAGTCCGTTTAATTATTATGAACTTGATGGTTCACATGACCAGAACACTGCACACTGTGAAGGAACTGCATCACTCTCCACTACATCCATTTGCAGCTGCCTGGAAAATAAGAAAAAAAGGCACTCAGCAACAACACGAGAACATTATAATACCACTAAATGAAGCTACAAGACAGTTTCTTCTGAAGACACCCCATGGCAACTTCCCATGTTTGGAGGAAGGCAGCGTTGCATTAAGGTCAACCAATAAAGGTCAGTTTCATGCATTTCAGGTAAAAAAAAAAGAATACGGAATCGAAACTGACACTACATGTTGGTGCGCTTGTAGCCTTCGTTGGTGCCGTTTGCTAACGAAGTCACCTGGCTTACTTTCAATGTAAAGATTTACAGTATTATACATGAACGAACATGAAATTTGCAATTTAATTGAACTTTGATTCATGAACTGCCAACAAAAATACCGTCATGAAACTGACGAGCACTCGTGCGATAGTCTAGTTTCCTAAAACATTTCGGTTGTTTGAGTAGAAGTTTTCTTGCCTGGGAAGTTGGTAGCTGGGAATTGGAAAATATGTGAGAAAATACGGGAAGGCGAATGCATGCTTGGATGTCAAGCGCTGACTCCGTGAGCTTTGATTTTGTAGCGCCTCCGATTTCAGAGCATAAATGAAGTCGCGCCTCCGTCTTCAGGGACTAAATAAAATTACGCCTCCGTCTTCAGGATCTAAATAAAGTCGCACCTCCGACTTCAGGGACTTAACAAAATTACTGCTCTAACTTCAGGGAGTAAACAAAATTACTGCTCTGTCTTCAGGGACTAAATAAAATTACACCGACTTCAGAGCCTAAATAAAGTCGCATCTCAACTTAAGGACTAAATAAAATTGCACCTCCGATTTCATGGCCTAAATACCGTTGCGTTTCCGATTTCATGGCCTACATATACACAATCGCGCCTCCGATTTCATGGCCTACATATACACAATCGCGCCTCCGATTTCATGGCCTAAATATAGTCGCACCACCGATTTCATGGCCTAAATCCTGTTGCATCACCGATTTCATGGCCTAAATCCTGTTGCGTCACCGATTTCATGGCCTAAATCCTGTTGCACCACCGATTTCATGGCCTAAATCCTGTTGCGTCACCGATTTCATGGCCTAAATCCTGTTGCACCACCGATTTCATGGCCTAAATCCTGTTGCACCACCGATTTCATGGCCTAAATACTGTCGCGCCTCAGATTATAGACCTGAATGGTGCCACTGCCTCTGACCCAACACCCCTGACGTACAGGTCAGCCTGTTACGCGACTGCGACTCCAGATTGTTGAGAATCTCGCAAAAACCATGCGACCTTCAGCTTTTTCTAACAGCTGTACAGGACATTATAATTATTTCAAAGTGGGAAGAGATAAGTTCCAAACAGGAAACAACTTCAGAATTGTAGCCACAAATTCGGGTACCCCAAATCGTAAATTTTACCGAGCTCGAGAGACCTGGTGAGGGAGGGCGGACTCGCACCTACCTGGACGACTAGTTTGTTCCCCTACCAGATGTGCTACAACTCTTCAAGGTAACTTGTAAAATAAATCCTATCTATTTTAGACCCCTACGTAATATTCAAACTATATTAGACATGAACTGGCTTTATTTTTCTGTGTCTTCATATCGCGGCTATAACCACTTCCACGACCAGGTTACTTATTAACCCATTAATACTGACTGGCAAGTCAACTTGCTACATAAAACAATTAACAAATTTTCAATACTGTGAAGGTTATTATTAGAAATTGAATGTAACATCAACGAGGCAAGTAATGAACGTATTCAGAACAAATTCTAGCTGCCTGCTATGCTTCTCGGGATATTGTATTGAAATTATGTAACTTTTTTGATGTAACGAGTTGACTGGTCAATCGGCATTAAAAGGTAGGCGGCAACATAACTTCCTTTTTTCATAACTTTTTAAAAGGCAAAAAAAGTTATGTTGCTCCGCACCCCGTACATATGCAGTATCTTACTTCTAATTGTCTATGTTATTACGGTCTAACAGTCGTTTTAAATTGAGCAGGAATTCTATACATTTACCATGGGCTAAACTCGTCTAAATGTTCACCTGCGTAATCAAAACAAATATCTCTTCAATATTTTTCAATTCATGACAAAATTTCATTGTAAATTTAAGACAAAAATCATGCCGCGTACAAAATATTTCCAATGAGATACAACTCAAATTGCTTCAAATTTTGAAAACTAAAAATGCAAAGAAAAATCATAAATTCCTGTCATTGTTATTTATTTACACACAATTACATCTAAAAAATATTCGTACAGAAGCACCTGAACTCCTATAAGTTTATCAAGACCAAGACGAGACTATAAGCAGCTTACTCTTCAAAATTGGGCTGAGGTTTATTCCTCTCATGAATTAGGCTCCTGTCCCTCGCTAATCCTAACCACAATTAAAGGTGATATCTGCACCCTGCACCGTCCCTCCCCACACATTCTCAGGCACTCCATTTCCTACACTGAACTGCTAACTGTTCCATAGAGGTGGGGTACTCGGAGGGTTGGGGTACTCGGAGGGTTGGGGTACTCGGAGGGTTGGGGTACTTGGAGGGTTGGAGTATCTTACTGCTTCATTTCAATTGCAGAAAACTTCCATCAGAATTTATCTCCCTGTTCCAGTAACCTCCATAAAAATGGTGATCCACAAGAGGTGGCAAACTGATCAGACACGAAATTTTGTATTATTGATGCACCTCGTTTTCAAGTAACAGCTACAAAAATCATGTGGTCTTGAGTTCTTATCAATGATATCTTGAGCTAGAAGATTTTCTCCTGCATCCAGTGAACTATAAACCTCAGTCAGTCTAAACCAGGGGTCGGCAAACTTTTTTTTACATGTCGACTCCTTCATAGGATATTTGTATTACCATCGACCCCCTCCATGCACACACACATACAAATAGGTAAAAAAAATATTAAACCATTATGGACATTTTTGATGACCAAAAATAAAGAGAAATGTTATAAACCCTCGACCCCCAGGGGTCGATATCGACCACTTTGCCGACCCCTGGTCTAAACCATCAACTGATGAGTGTCAGGAGAAGCATTAACCAGGCTCAAAGTGACTATCTCTAAATGTGTGAATTGCCATACAAAATTAATAGGCTTTTTCTAACTACAGCATAAGTTATCTTAACAAATATTGAAATATATAGCCTCCAATTAATATCTCTCAATGTCTGTGCTTCAGCTTCTTTTTTTCAGAAGAGTAAAAAATGATTTGAGGCACTTAAAATATTAGTGTATTGTATCAGCAGTAAGAACTAATTATTTGTAATATTGGCCACACATTTACAGCAAAAAATCTCATTTCAGTAATCATTTTCTTTGAAAATTGTGGTTCACAAAATAGAGGATATATGGAATTATAGGAACTTGTAATACATATCCACATATGCAAATGTTAATCTTTTAATAGAAAACAAAAATTTCAAGTCGCATGAGATAATTCTACAGAAATCATTTCCTTCAATTAATACCTTAACCTGAATTTAATAAAAAAAATGGTACCCAAATTCTAAGAAATTCATCAAAAGCTTGAATTTGCATTGATAAACACAAGTAACTTTAATCAGAAGTTGCTAGAGCTAAAAAAAAAAAGCCCATAAACTTCTTAATATATATTTCACTATGAAGCAACTGCAGTATTCCAACAAAAACATCAACAAATCTGGTCAACTTTCTGTTCAATAATAAATTATATTATCTATGAACTTCACATCATATCCATTGACTAGAAAATAAATTTAAAATTAGCACAGGCTAAGAAATTTCAACAATTTAAAATTGCTGAAAAGAGCTTGTCTTGTAATAATTCCAACATTCTAAGTGTACCTAAACAGTTTTACTCTTGGGCAAAACTCGAGAAAGTATATTTATGCTGGTCTAATATCTGTACAGGAACATATCACTCCACACACACATATAAGCAAATTTTGTTCCTAAAGCAGGCTAATATGACCAAAAAGAGTGATCCTTTATAAAAAATTTGCTTCAAAACTAGTCATTTTTACTTGCATAAAATATTTCAAAATCATACATTCAGTTTGTATTATTTTTCAATGGTTGTACATGACAAAACTATTAAAATATAAAGGGAAAATTTCCAAACACAACACAAGTGGACAAGTCTTGCAACAAGTTCAGTTCATGTTAATTCATATATTTCCACCCACACAATTTTTCTGACATATGACTACAAAACTTGAGTAAAGAAGCTACTGATAGCCAAGCTAGAACAGAAATGAAAAACTCTTCTGTTTAGCCCTGAAGCACTGAATATGGGTATGTATAGACCTCACTAGGCTCAGGCAAACTATAACCATGTTCAGTGCTTCAGGGTTAACACATTTGCAGCCAACCACAAGTTATATTTTTGCCTGGTACAAGAATATTGTAATATTTTCTTTCTTATGTAGCACTTTTATAATCAGCTGGCTTGTGAAACTAACTTTGTGAGTGTTTTTGGGCTACACTAAGCCACATTATTTAGTTCTCTCACTGATGCAAGATAACTCATACATAGCATCTGCCAAGAAAAATGTTAGGTAATATATCTAAATCTTGGGTATCAGAAAAAATGAGCTTTATTCATTACTTATTGCAAATTAAAAATATTTGGCTTTAGTAACAACTATAGTAGTTAAGTATTTCATCTTTCTGATTAGAGAAATAAGATAAAACACTATTGGCAAGAAGAAGCAGAATGTGACACTCATCAATGGCAGCAAACATGTTAATGGAGTTTTGATCTCAATAGGGCACTTTTTAAAAGCATTTTCTAAAGCTCCATCCTGCACATGAAAATATGGATCTCAGTATCTAACACAATCACACCTAAATTCTTCTCAGTCTATTAACTCAACTCTACCTTCATAAAAATATACATCAAAAAAAGCACATACACACAACTTTAAATTCTGCTGCATTAGACAAGAAAAATTTGAAAATTAACTGAACATCAAATAAATTGGGATGTCAATATTCACAATAAGTAGAGAGTAACCAACATGAGGATGGGAAAAAACATCATAGAATGCCCAATGCTCTCACAACAGGGCCTGCAGTTTCCAAACAATAGGATACACAATACAAACATTATACTTTACAGTACCCCAAAATAATCATTGCCATTGCACATTTTTCTCTAGATAAACTGATTTGGCAACCTAAATGTACAAAAATCTGTGTAAAATTAATACATTAACTTTAAATTTGAATTCCAAACTGCATTGCTATCAGTATAGAACCCAAGGAAGTAATCAGTGTACAAACTACACTACAATCAGTATACAAGGCAATGAAACAATCAGTGTACAAATTGCACTACAATTAGTGTACAAGCCAAGGAAATAATAGTGTACAAACTACACTACGATCAGTGTACAAGCCAGGAAAACAATCAGTATACAAGCCAGGCCAACAATTAGTATACAAGCCAGGCAAACAATCAGTGTACAAGCCAGGGAAATAGTTCATCAGTTATTCCTGTGATTAGCCACCGCTTTGAAAAAGTGGTTTGTTTTACAGTTGATTTCATAATACCAATGATATTCATATCATTTTTTTAACAATATATGCTTCATGGAAGTGTACAATCACTGAACCTTAAACAGAATTAAGCAAATGTATGTCGCTAGTTAAACATTTTCCAGTATGTATCTCACGAAATTCCACATTTTATAATATATTTTATTAACCACAACCCCAATTTACATCAATAACTCGTGTGAGCACTGAATATGAGCACTAATTCGACTATTTAGGAAGAGTGCAAAATTGAATCAAAAGGAACGAGCAGCACAGCTGACCGAGTGACTCCAGGCTAGGCTGGAGTCATTCTAATCATCAGTGATGGTAGTGATCAAAACGCACCCTGACGCTCACATCCAACTAACACCCTCATCAGTCATCGGATTAATAAGCTTAACTCAGATCCAGAATTCGAGAACAGCGGTGCACTTCAACGTTCAGCCTAAGCAATTGAATAGACATGTGTGAATCTCCATCTACCAACAGGCCTGTTCCAAGTAAAAATTTCTCCGAAAAAAAGTAGATTCAATTTCTACATGATTATTTTTTCAAAAAGCTGATACGAACCATTTAAAATTATATGGGGAAGACACACTAAAATGAACGCGTGTAAAAGTCACAGTAACGTCATGAAGGATACTCGCGTTGAACCGGAGAGCACTACCCTACACGCACGGTCTGCACATCACAACTGCCCGAGTAATGTTTACAAAATCGATGGGGCTGTGAGGCTTGTGACGTCATAGGTCGCTCGCCATCTATGTGCGGCTTTTAGAACTAACCCGGCACATTGGGCTCTTTCACATGTAGCACAAATACTTACCCAGTGTGTGTTGAACGAAAGATTTTTGGCAACCATGTATTGATATAAAGTATGCTCCGTATTTCCAAATTATAATGCCTTTTTGCAACATATCTGCCTCGTAATGATATGCGTATGCAACGGTATGTTTCATTCATAAAGCTTAAAGAGCATTAATACGTAGGAGCGAAGAAACTCGACATGAATCGCAATAAAGTTATTGAGTATTGAATATGTACTGATGCATTGATGTATGTGTAATAATTAGCAGGATTAAACAAGTGATTCTTTACGAAAGAGTATATTTCCCATTAAAATTGCCGCAACTTGGAACCAGCTGCCAGAAAACATAGTTTCTGCTGGCACTGTGAACACATTCAAAAATCGTCTCGATAAATTTTGGATTACGAACCCCCCAGTACTATATTCTACTAACTATGTCCCTAACTCCTTAAGGTTAATGTATGATTGAGATAAATGCTCGTGACATAAACGCCTGTGCGTGAGTGATATGTGTGCACACGACTAAATTGACTTACGTGGTTAAGGTGTACGTGCATGACTGATGGATTTACTTTAGACGGCATGGGACTTCGGTATTGAACCAAGAATGGGCCAAACGGCTCGTTCCTATTGCCTTATTCTATTCTATTCTATTCTAGTGTATCACCCACCATAATATTGGTCAAATAAGCTAGCTTAGTTGTAAAAGAACTCTGTTATATGTAATTGTCATGGGAATATTCTTGATTGGAAAAATGTCTGAAATTTATTAGGTAAATCGTACTGAAACATCCGTGGGTGTATTCAAAATGCAGGTATTAGTTTAACCATGCCTAAATGTCATGCAATTATATTTTTATCCTGTTCCATCTTCCGACGAAAATGTGAGGCTTGATTAGTCTAGTGTACGTGTAGAAGAAAATCTCAGATTAAACGTATTTGTATGTATAGGAATACGAATTACTAGGGTGCTCTAAAAGTCACTAAATTTATTTAAGCCCACAAGCTTGCAAAATACTGAATTATATAATCTCAATGTGCTAGTTTAAAGAATTCGACGTATGAAATATACCAGTGCAATGGTTTGTGATCTAAGTCCATTGGTATCTTTATCATCACCTAAATAAGAAAATGATTCAAAACCCGTTTTGAAAGCTTTGGTCTGATCTTGTCCATGGATTCAAGAAGCCATTTATATGTATAATGTCAACATTACATGGGCTCAACTGTCAACAGTAATATTTGACGGCAGTAGTGTGTTGTTTCTTATGATTATGTAGTGAACACATTCAAAAATCGTCTCGACAAAGATTGGATGGAGCATCTCCAGTATTTTACTACACTGTCTGTTCCTATATCCTTTTTTAACTCCTGGAGCATGTGTATGATTGCAGTGCATGTGCGTGACTGAAATGCCTGTGCGTGATTAAGGACACGATTGAACCAAACTGCTTGCTCCTATTGCTATTTAATATTCTGTTCTATTTAAAATAGCACTGTAGCTGAAAAAGGTGCCATCTTGATTGTACGAGCAAATGTTCTCCTGAGAACACCACTAAAAACTCTTGAATTGGGATAAATATCAAAGTGAATTGGAATAAATATGATTTTATATATATATACATATTTATATATATTCCAATAAGAATTACATATATGCGACTACAAATTCATTTCACTGAAAAAGCACATTTTTACCTGAAATACTGAAATAAATGTACAGTTTTCTTTTGATGTGCAAACCAAGATTATCATTTACTCCTCAAACTCGAAATTAACGAAGCAATAAATCATTAACATTTTTATGTTTTATCTTTGTATTTATTAAGCTTATTTCCATCTTTACCATTGCGAGATTACTTTTTGATCAATTACAAGAAGAATACATTTATGGAGTTTACGACATAATTTTGTGAGATAATGAAAGAATATGAAAGAGGTTCATCACAAACAGATACCATAAATAAAAGAATAAATCATCAAATTACCCTGTTGCTCCGACCAGAAAGAAATATAGAACAGAATTGAGAGCACCTGCACACGACTGATTCTATTGGCACAACATTATATAGACCTTCAAAATATATCGACTTGATATGCATATTATGGCACTGTAAATTTTTCACTCATTAAAGACCACTTTATTTCCAGTTTTTCGATTTGTTTATCGCCAATTTCAATTGAAACTATCTGTAACTCATATAATTTCATACTAGTTGAGAATTTGTGAAATTTCTAATAGTTTTTCGGCACAACGATAAAAGGTTTCAACTTGAAAACTACTGTAATCATCTTATCTATCTGTCAGACTATCTGAACTGAAAGCGCTCGAATTAATCCTCTATCCTCTATTATGACGAAACACGCTTGCTCGTTCCATGTTTGCTCGCTCACATGATCGGTTGGTTCCACGTGTGAAAACTTTAGCGGTGACATGCAAATGTGTTTGTACATGTGATGCAAAACAAAACAAAAGTTACTGAGTGTAGAAATCATTGACAGCATTCAATCTGCGAAAAAGTAAACGTATATTCCGAGAGAGTAAACTTCATCAATGCGGGATCAGCGGTTGATAAACATTTAACATCTGTCATGCATTTTCTTACAATGGGAGTTAGTCGTTTTGAGATGAATTTAATCTGTGCAGCAGAATTTATCAGCATAGTAGTGTGATACGACCTGCAACAAAACTACGATAAATATGCTATGTATGCCTCGTTTTCTATTTTGTCGATAACTTTGTTCCAGCTGCTGAAAAACTGCATTTGTACTATAAAATTTCTATAACTAATTTGAGTTCTAAACTATCTCTAACTTTTAAAAACGATTTTTCGTTTACCGCTGCAACGACGCTAGGTTTCCTAGCGGCTCAAATTTTCACGTTGCGACCGCCAAGAGTCGTGAATTGAAGAATAGAATAAGGCAATAGAAACGAGATGTGTCGTATCCAACGTAACAAATGCTACTTACACAGCGTCATGCTGCTAGGTATTTCAAATGGTACTTTTAACCGTTCGCTGCATGGCGTGGCAGATATGGCAAATACCTATTTTTTCTGTATAAAATCATATTAAATAATTATTGAGGTACGGTAGCAGCTTGTTCCACATCAGGAATGTACTGATCATGCATGAAACCCGTACTACACCACTGCTATACACACGTCAGCCGGTGAAGCATAGTTGTTGTGAGACACCGAATTTTTCGAATACTTCATGCAGTGAAGGGTTAAAATATGTAGATATCTTCATAACTCAGTGATTTTATGAATGTTCCCTTGAAAAGAATTAATTCACTACTTTTCAAAGCGATAGTTTTTTATTCGCACTCACAATTTCAAAAATACATGAAGACCCAAATCAAAGCCGGTGGCTCGATCAAAGCATCCCTTAATGACGCACAAAAAGTCGATCAAAGAAGGAAATAAACCCGAATTTCAAGTGGCTCCAGCATTGAAGTAAATTGGATGGTACTCGCAATATTTTGTGAAACGATAGCGTAACGCTGTAAAAGAATGAACAAAATATAATCATGAATCTCGATTGATAGGTTGCAGAATTGTAGCATTCATATGAGATTTTCTTACAAAATAAAGAAAAGTCGACGCTGTACACAAACACAGATATTATGCAAAGAAAAATTTCCGTCTAGGGACTTCAACATGCTTGACTAAGGCATTCATCTACGAACGTTTAATCAAAGAAAATACTGTAAGATTCTTACAAATATTCGGTTGCGAGAAAAAACGTGTCATATCACAAAAGTAACAAGAGCAGAATTTGAAAGTAAAGAAGTGTCGTGTGTTTACGAGGACGACAACAAATTATTATTAACAGCAAGACTAGGCTTTAATCAGTTCATCGTGAAATATGTAATCTCGCATGCGAACCTTCGTTCAGGTATAATTTTTGAGCACTAGAATAACAACATTATTTGTCTAAATTGCTACACACATCTTGCTCCAGTCATCACGAGCAACGGAGTACATGCAGGAGAGAACAGGAATACAAAATTATTCAGGTACGAATAACCAAGAAATGGAGGTGACAAAATTGAAGAAGAAGAAATTCCAAAAACTAGGCTTACCCTAAGAACACGTTCAATATCCAAATGACTCTTTGGGGCGCTAGGAATATCACTGAGAACCATGAAGGCAGCCATGCTTGTTGATGAAAACAGACACTGGCAGCATATACCCTATGCAGCGAAGCAACCTATACCTCCCTTGATGCTTCTCTCTTGCGAATAGGTGTACCTACCTGATGGTTTATGTAGATCATGATACGTGAAAGAGTTTGTAAAGTTCGTTATTCCTTGCATGCAAGGTAAGGTATTCGATACTTCTAAAGCAGTTTCTGTTTACACTGAGTTTTCAAACACCAACAGGAGCGGAAAAAATCGAAGTTTATCATTACAAAGCACAACTTATGATGTTGGTTGTTAACAGGATGCAAACACAAGGAATTTCGGGAAAAATTAAGAAAATAAATTTCTTAAGGTTTAAAAGACTCAACAGATGCTCCACAAATTATTCCATTTATGTACGTAGAACCAGAATACATTTACATGTACTACTCTAGATGATCAGTTACCATCGTAACTGATAAAATAGAAGTGGGAGATAGCGTAGCTATTTTCTAAAACTGATATAAAATCTATACTTAGTTCAATGTTTCTTCTATTCATCAATATGGGCTGAAATACCGAAGCAAAAACACTTAGATCCAACAAATAATCAGCTTTTTACAGTTTACAATAGAAAACTTTCAGTACCCTTCAAGTAGATAGGCTACTTGTACACAATGGCTGTAAAATACACGAAGTATTGATACCACTGACTCTTGAAGCATTGAGCATATGTTTCTGGCAGGCCTTCTTTGCCTTCAGCGGCCATGTCTCTGCCATGTCTGAATGCGCACTACAGACTGTACCTGTTATTCATTCCGTCCTTATTAAAGATAAAACTCCAAACTTTCGTGACGAGAAAGTTTCCCATTCAATGTAGTGTATTATGAAATTTGTTTAAAAATTACGTTGTATACGTTCAAAGTACTTTCATTGAACGCATTCAATCCATTGCATTACCTGCGCTTCTACACAGCAACGTCAAGTGTACGAAGCTACATGAAACACAACAAAAATACATATTATTAATCAATATTACTGAAGAGTTATGTAAAACGACAAGTATTTAAAGCAAAGTTGTTACGCAGTTCACACAAAAAACTACAGGGTAATATTTTTTCCGAAAACTATCATTTTGAGTTCATAATTTACGGTTCTGCAGTCGTTCATTGCCAAAGCAATTGCGGCCTAGCAATTATAGCTCTCATGATAGCTCAACTGGGATGAGTAAATATACGACTCCGTAACTCATAGCCGTATTTTGTCGTGGAACTCGCACAGAGTTTAGTTTGTCACCAATTAAATATAAATGCGATAGCTAAACACGTTGTATTTCTATTTTTAGCGCCACACACCCCTGCACAGCTCAAACAAGATTTCTAGGCTTCAATATTGCGCATACAAATTATATTGTGTTTGGAAACACGTTGCAAAAAGGGTATACTCTTGTATTCATGTCAGTAATACAATATACTTTGTCGTTCTTCTTCGTACATTCGAAGATGAAGTTAAGCTCAAAATATGAGTGGTCCCCGAATGCCATTTAATATTTTTCTGTGTCCTAACTTTTTTAAACAAGGTTTGCTGGCGTGCAGTGTATTGTACATATAACTGAAATCAATTTAGAACCTTACATTGCCTATCTCCCTCTGCTGATATCTAAGAGCGTAACAAAACGTAAGAAAGGACATAATAAAACTAATTGAAATAATGTACATGGAGTGCCGATAATGAGGTTAGTTGTTAAATGTAGGGTCTTTACAAGAAAAAAATTCCGACTTCTTGCAGGGGAACCCCTTAATATTCGGTTGTTACAAAAATAATGGCTGCTCGAAGGTCTGGAAGGCTTCTGAAATCGGCCATTATTTTTGTAACAGCCTAATAGTTACCAATAGGCTCGACAATGAGAAAGGCAACATTTCAGCATAATTGAATAATGTTAATTTGTTCCTCATTGAGGTCAAAGTTTTATAAATATACGATTTATTGTGAAAAATCTGAGTTTTTTATAAAATGAAAAATATTGGCCCTAGAAACATTCTTTCTTTTTTCATTTAATAAAACATGTTGTTGCCCTGAACTTTACTCCACCAATAAGCATAACTAATATCCAAACGACTTTCACCATTAAAGTTACGTTATGAAAAATGAAAGCATTATAAAGGAAATAAATTATTATTATTTACAATTATCACAGTAAATTTGCGATGGATGTGATAAGATAGTTTCTAAATAGTCAAGAAAAATATTCCTACATTAAGGAACAATTTTCGCTACGTATCGCTCACCAAAGCTTTAATATTACTTAATGTTTAGTCCCTATTCTGGCTCCGTTCACTAGTAATATTTATACTGTCCAAAATTCTAAACCTTATTCCGAATCAATTAATTCGGTGAAAGATGCTGGCACTATCATTATGTCATCATTCATTGTGCAGCAATTATTCACCAATATACCTTTGAACAAAACAATAGAAATTTGTCTCAATTATTTGCACAGGAGAATCTAGTCTCACGATTATGCCGTCCAGCTTTCAAAACATTGTTGCAGCTGTTAGTTTTAAACTCCTTTTTTTTTTCCTTTGACATCCTACCCATATTTAATTAGGAGCTTCATAGGGTAGGTATGGGGTAGGGATGGGGTAGGGATGGGGCAGGGATGGGGTAGGTATG
>VCRD01001652.1:43221-73401 GCA_006783055.1 Trinorchestia longiramus | reverse complement strand
GATGGGGTAGGGATGGGGTAGGGATGGGGTAGGGATGGGGCCTTCACTTGGACCGACGTTTGCTATTATCTTCATATTCTTCCATCGATTTGAAGGCAGTGGTTTAGAGATGCTACACAGACGATACCTTTCTATTATTTCATGATGAGGCTATATTGCTTCTATATTGTTTCTAATTCTTTTAAAGTATTTCTTTTTTCTTGTGGTCCGACTTTACCTACGTCTGGAAAAATAGTCCTATCTGTTTACCTAGGTTTCCCTTCCTCTAATGTGCTCCGTACTGAAAATTTCAGTTTTGCATCTTCATCGTCTAAAAATTAAAATAATAATAAAAACATATCGGCCACATGCAAAAAATAGCTTAAAGTTAAATAATCGCAGCGGGAAAAAATCAAACTGAATGAATGTAATATATGAAAGTGTTAGTTAAGATCAAACTATGTACCAAAGTAGTGTTCATAACCTGAAAAAATAAAGAAACTGAACTACAGATTTTCTTGATTTTTCCCATCTTTCCATGTCTGTTGTTCGTCTCTTTTCTCTTCGTTGTTCTGGTCATATAAATTTCCCATCAACTCCTGTCATGCAGCCAAGACGTCTTTTTTTTCTTTGGAGTGACAAAAACTGCTTGTCTTCTTCAGTAGTATTTTTAAGTGCATGCGGATGAGCAACATCAAAAAGATAATCAAGGGTTAACTGGAAAGCTTTTAATTTTTTATTTTGCAATGGATTTCAATTCGATAGCTTTTTTTGCAGCTTTTTCCACTTTTTATACATTTTTCTTATCTTCGCAGTGCAATCTTTCAGGTGTCTGGTTGGTATCTTGGTTTTCTCTTAAAAAGGAAGAACGTCCTGTAATGTCTTGCAGCTTCTTCAACGTTTACTTTCACTTAGTGCATGTTATGAAGTAAACTGTGTAGAACTTGAGAATTACTTGGTAACTTGCAACCAGTGATTTAATGCGGCATGCGTGGTCCATTAAAATAGTATCGTCTTTCTGATTTGAAATCATGTTTCGATACTTTAGAAATCGAAGGTTCCAAATTTTTGTCCGAATTTGAGGATTTGTATCATGACTTGACTTGAAAAATATGAAATATCATCGAATCTATGCATTTTATATAAATTGATGCAGTAAGTAAAACAAAAATTAGGTTTTTAAGAAAATCGGTTTTCATTGTGTGAAGGAAAACTTGCATTTTTTGTGAAAAAACGCATATATATATTCAATTTAGCTGAAACCTTTTCAATCTTATTTTATAGCAAATTGGCAAATTTGAAAAGGGTTCGTCGGATGATACGGCGAAACAAACAATTTCCCTCATTTATCTTGTGCCCACCATAAAGTTAATACTAAACTACAGCACTGCCTCGTACGTATACTCCTAGGGCTGAAGTACATATACTGCTTGCTAAAGTATGTTGAATCCTCTTATTGATTGTAGAGAACTAGTATGCTGACACTGAGGTACATTGCTGATACCAGCTAGATTGCTGACAGAGGTAAATTGCTGGTACTAAAGTAGATGACATGAAATATACTACAATACAGCTCTGCCACAAAGTCAAACTATCAATACTGAGATTAACAGCTACTACTGAGGCAACCAGCAGGTACTGAGAGACTACCGGAAAATTAAAACGCACACTGTAGTTCTACAGGATGCGGCAACATAACTTCTTTTTTTTTGAGCGGAACTTCTTTTGGAAAAAGGAAGCTATGTTGTCGCCCCCTGTACTATTTGTCGCATGAAATTTAATTAAAAAAGAGGTTAGGTTAGAGCGCCATCATGATCGACGTTTCTATATGTACATAAGTTTCTTGCACAGAGCAGCGGACAACCACAGCAGTCTGGTGCAACAAGCCTAACTTCCAGACAGCGCCACCTGATACCATAAGTGCTCTGCTTCATCCCGTCCTGAAGCACCAAACTTTAAAGCTCAGTCATCAACTTCAGGATGGTCTCTTAAATTTATTCAGATTTTGCCGCTTGTCTAGCTCCTTCAAAAATGCAATATTTCTCCACCGGAGAGGAGATCGAGAGCACGAGCATGCAAAATTCAAGATGGCTGCAGAATTATTCATGATTGACTCAGGCTCACTCGGCTACATGATGGACATCTTCCAATCTTTGTTATTAGAACAGAAGAATGTACTATCACACGAATTGAATTTACTACCTATGATTAATTTCTAAAGGTCTCATATTTATATAAAACAAAAGTTCTTTACTCCCGTAATAAAGTCTTTTTAACAAAATATTTATCATAACAATTACGATCGAATAGAATTTACTTCTTCAAAAATTGACCTGAGGTCCTCCAACGTTTTCTATTTAGGTTATTTCAGATTTGACAATTAGATTTGATTAATATTTCAGTGATGATATAACGATTAAACCTTATTGACAAATATTCGTTAATTAATCATGACGCTTCACAAATAGCGTCACAAACTGATTGAGAACAAAGAAAATAAATTTTTGCGCATGCAATCTTTACCTGATTAATTCAGTCTCGAAAAAGATGTTTTAAAGAACCTGTGTCCTATTTTGAACTTTATTTATGTTATTCTCACAGTGCACTGCAGGTCACTCATAAGCTACACATGTACAGAGGTCAAGCAAACCCAAACTGCCTTAAAAATTCAGTGTCTTGATACTACTCCGAACTGCAGACTTGCTGGAAATTCCTTATTTACGGACTGGAGCAAAATCAAATACAGAATATTAAATTGAGTGTATTTTCTAAACCCAATTGTTAATGGAATGATGGTAATGACCTGCATGTCCCATAAATAATAACGCATTATAAAAGCATAGCAAGCCTTCATATATTTCCTTTGATCCAAGTCAAAAAAAGTTGCAGCCTCTTTAATCTTGGGTGTGTTGAGTCGCATCAAGGCACTTGCAGGAAAAATGGTTTAATCGACAACAGAAAAAACAGCCTCATTATTTCTATTACAATCTGCTTGTTGACTGGATTACGATCTTATGAAGTCTGATAATTTCAAAGCGTATATTTTACACGATTGCGTAAATGTAATTTAATTAATGGCAGTGAAAATGTGATCATTTCAGGCATTGGAATTAACAGATCTAATTTTCATAAAGTGCTTGTAATAACTAACTTCTACTTGTAGCGTAGAAGTGCAGTTAAAAAATGTTTTCACTATTACTGTATATTCTGATATGAGAGACACGTGAGTGCGAATCTAGGGGAGCCATGTGACAGAAGCTCTGTGAGTAACATAACTAGTGTGACAGGCGTGTGATGATCCTGACATTATGGCTGCAGTGTGACGATCCTGACATTATGGCTGCAGTGTGACAGGCGTGTGATGATCCTGACATTATGGCTGCAGTGTGACAGGCGTGTGATGATCCTGACATTATGACTGCAGTGTGACAGGCGTGTGATGATCCTGACATTATGACTGCAGTGTGACAGGCATGTGGGAATTTCAACTTTGTGAATGTTGGACAGAGTTAGTTTTTCTCGAATAAATATAATAGACGCGTAACTACATGACAAATTACGACGTCATAAACACATAGAATGTTGAAAGAGTGATTTTTCAAGTGAGGTGAAACTGTCAATTATTATCAAGACTTCGGATTATAATTGCAGCAAACATTTCACTATTCATGGGTCCCTAATATTCGACTTGTACTCATTTCATCGCGTGGAGATACTGATGCTGGATCATTTCGACTAACAAAATAACGTTGAAAACATACCAAAATATTTTGTCTAGTTGCGAGATTTCAAAAGAAGGAATCATTGAGTAATGAAACTGTAGTAGTAGTCATAGCAGTAGTAATAGCAGTTATGGTAGTAGCAGAATTGGTGGTAGTACAAGTTCGCTAGTACTTCAATAGCTCAATTATATCATGCCGATGGTCTAGTAATTCACGTATCAGTCCATCTGTTGCGTAGTCACAACAATAATAGAGCAAATAGTTACTATTACATACCATCATTATTACAACAATCCTGATTTTTAACCAACTCAGCCGCAAAAAAAAACAATCAACTGGTACGATATTCAGAACCACTTCTCATTTATTTTCAGTTACTCATTTTATCACCAGCTTGGTCGACTGGTGAGCGAATCTGCTTGCGAGCGGAAAGACCCGGGTTTGAACCCCGCTGCCGACATGGTTGACGCGGCTAGAAATACGGCATGGGACTTGGGTAAAACAAACGAATAATTATCGAAGTAATTATCCGACCCAAGAATGGGCCAGAAGGTTCGTTCCTATAGCCTCATTCTATTCTATTCTATTCTATTTAGGAAAGGAAGTAGGTTTCAGAGTACTCAACTCGGAGCTCTTACAATGAATAATGAACACTGTGCAGGCAGTAATTCGGGCGGCACATTTTTCATAGTAAGTGATGAGAACGCACAACTCCTTGACACGTTCCCTAGTTAACTCTGAGTTACAGAATGGTCTAGTCTTCCATCATACGCCTGGAAGTTTAGTGCATATACCCTACGATTAAATTCATCAATAGCTGCTCAGTTATGAGGTAAAGTGAAACACAATCTGAAAAAATGGAAAGCTTACAGTGAGAAAGAGAACAAAATGGCGGTTGTTTTTTTTTAATTTTATTGAAGAAAATATACATTACATGCGCACATTGATGAAGAGAGTGGGACAAGAATCCTGATGACAACCAGAATTCTACTTGAAACTAAGGTTTTATTGATGTGCTTGTGCCTGACAGCGACTGTTTGCTTGTTGCAACCACCAATGAATACGGTACAACCTGTAGTAAATAGGGTAAAACCAGCATAAAATACGGTACAACCTGTATTAAATACGGTAGAGCTTGTAGTAAATACAGTACAACCTGGATTAATTACGGTGAAACCAGTATTAAATACGGTACAACCTGTATTAAATACGGTCGAGCCTGTAGTAAATACGGTACAACCAGCAGTAAACACGGTAAAACTAGTGGTCAATACGGTACAAACAATAGTAAATACGGTACGAAGAGCAGTAATTACCCAACAAAAAGCACAAGATTGCGAAATGGTCCTACATCACGAACTACTGAAGACGTGATACGTAGTTCGGAGTACCTACATATAGGAGTGAGACGTTATCAAAATGAGTTACTCAAGAAAGGGAATAATCATTTCAGACATAAAGATCAGTTATAGGATCACATCCAAGTCCCAACGCAGCTGGTAATAAACCTGAAGTTAACAGCCTGCGGAGCTCAATGCTCAGAATTGTCCGGCATAACAGCGACAGATTCCTCAACATTCTTGCATGGTTCGTCCAGAAATGCTGTTCACCAAAAACATTTCTACACGTTGATTTCTAGGTAACGAAGGCTATTAACGAAGGCTACCAACAAACGAACGTACTTAAAAAAACTAAGACTAGCTTATCATAGCGAGTGCACAGGCGCTAGACTCTCAACTCCAACGCCGTCCATCCTGTAAAATCAACAAAAAACTGCAAAATATATAGAACGCATGAGAAGCTATGAAGGTTTTACAACAGTAGTCGGTCAAAGGATGCATCAACAGCGCCTGAGAACATTGTCAAGACAAAAATTTTCAGCATCAAGTGAACATTTATAGTATCGTTGAATTCGCTGGCACTAAGCGCAAGTCTCTTGTATGATGAAAACAAATTAAAATAAATTTATTTCATGGTGTAAAAAATGAAGATTAGATATGTTACCAACCAAATTAAACGGATTAAAACCTTATTAGACACGAGTTACTGACTTCACGATCAGTGGCTGAAATACTTTTGAAAAACGCAAGTGTCCAAGTTACACTGACGAAGACAGACATCGCTCAAGAATCCTTCCTGTCCCTGAAGAGCGCTAAGTCCCCAGGATGAGTTACAAGGCATTCCCTCTTACGCAATCCAGGAAAGAAAGATAAAGATTTTTATGTGTTTAAAGCACAAAATAGATTAAAGCACAAATACACTAAACCAAAATGATATGTTGAGTTTACTCACAATTAGTAACAAGTAATGTTTATGGCTTAAAATTATCAAAAAATTAGTTTCACAATGGTAGTTGTAACATGATAGTTGTTACGCCAAGTTGGACTCCCAAGGAAACGCAAAAGACATGCACTAACTTGCATGACATGCACTAACTTGCATGACATGCACTAACTTGCATGATGCGTAGTCCGAGAAAAAAAAAGAACAGGAAAAAGTTAAAATATAAAGGATATTTAAGTAAGGAAACTGCAACAGACAATGAGGAGAGATGAGCATCGCTTGGTTAAAGTGAAGCAAAACCCTACCCTCTCATACGAGGGTAGCAGTACACAAAACAACAGAACAATCTGGAAAAATAGAAAGTGAAAGTGTCATACTAAATAGCTTTTAAAAAAACACGACTTCTAAATATTGTCAAACAATAATATCCTAGCGAAAGAATATAAATAAACAATATCAGGTTAGTGATAGGCAACCTCGCATATCAGAAAAATTCTCGTGTCTGAGAATAAAATGACAAAAGGAATAGACGAATAGACACTCGCCTGGAAATGCAAATTTCAAAAATTCTACGAACACTCCAACAACTTGAGCAGGTTTTTAATAATATTAGATAAATACCAAACAAAATTGCATCAAGGGATATCGATTATGTATTCCTCCAATAGAGCTTTTATGACAACACTCAAAGAAAACAAATCCGACACTTCAATAGAACAAAGAAGCTTCATTGCCGTGGTGCATCACTAAACGGAATTAATGCATATACTTAATATCAGAAACAACTCACAAAGATGTCAAGATGAGATAAAAATTGACTCATCAACTTCGTTCACGAACAGATCTCATTAGAAAATATAATTTGCACAAAATTTTGTATGACGTTGGACTTCACTAACTTCGTTATAACTGGTAAGAGTACATGGTGATCACCCATACAATACTAAAGTTTGCACACACGAAGTCAACCACAAAATAGAATTTACAATATTGTCTGTGCATCAACTACGAAATGAAAAGCGTGATTTCACGTTTAAATAAAGGAAGCAAAAGACGGGGTAACCAAACATAAACGTTAACAGTCAAGTAAAACAAATGACTGATGCCATGTGAATAGCACAGGACATAGAGGCTAAAATAAATAATTTTGAATTTTGGTATACGAGCACTTCGAAAATTCAAATCATTACCAACATGTCAAAAAAAACTTGAATATACATATTTGAAAGAGGCTCCTCAAAGGAACTTCTGAATACGAGTTCCATTACCAAAAATCACCCAAATTCCATACACAGTAAACTTTTCATATAAATATGTTATAACTCAAAACTCTTAACAACTTTTTTCTGATTAGCTTCAGTTTTGACTTATACGTAGCAATTTACTACTCATATCAAACTTACACCTAAATTAAATATGACTAATACCTATTGCTCTCAAACGTGTCAATTTCTCAACAACGCAGATTTTCAACTTGCTCACCCGAATCACCAAGCCTAATAAAATACATACTAACTAATAAATATCGAAAAACTACATTAGAAATATGATGAACTTTAATAGTATTATTCAGTCCCCTTCGTCAGGCCCGTCAATTAGCTCTGCAGGCTCGTTCACTACATCAGAAAGCGGAGCACCACGGATGGGCGGAGCATCGCCTGAATCACGTGACTGCGCTGTCTTGGCTCCATCTGATCCTGAGGATACAGTCGAGTCGCTGATTGGGTGTTCGGCAACCGTCTCCTCACGGGTCCTATATTCACTGGAATCCAGCGAGGGGTCAGACTCCGGTGCCTCTGATGTTGTAGATTCGATTGGCTGAACTGGCTCGTCATCTTCCTCATTTATTTCATCGAACGAGAAGCTGTAGTTTTCATTAAGTGTCTCGTGCTTTTCGCGCTCAATTATTTCTTCCTTCTGGGCTCCCTGGAACACGAAATATCAGCCATGTTACACCAATAAAAGTACTCAAATTCAAGGTTTGGAGGATTCATGACAATGTAAGAGACAAGTCCATTAAAAAGGTCTTTTAGTAATTCGAGACAGAAATTTAATGGAACTATAATATGAAATAGCCATCGATAAAACCCGTGTAGCATATCTCAACCAAAACTTGAAATAATATGATTAGTTCTCGTCCACAATTTGCTGTGATCAGACTTGGTAGAACAACCCCCTTCGTTCATAAGGACTTAGAGGGGAGCAACAAAGGAGAGGAACAGCAGAGGAGGGAAGCAAGAAAGTAGGGAGGACAACAAAGAAGAAGAGCAGTAAAGCAGGGAGGGCAACAAAGGAGAAGAGCAGTAAAGTAGGGAGGGCAACAAAGAAGAAGAGCAGCAAAATAGGGACGGCAACAAAGTAAGTCACAACAAGAGAGCAACGGCCACACAAACCATGAGTTTGACGACAAGGGTCTCGACGCTGGCGGCCTGCTCAGCAGACAGCGTGTCCTCCAGCCCTCCGAACTCAGCCCCTGGTGTTAAGATCTGCACCTCAATCTTGTGTTCTGTAACACGAAAGTACATTTTCACCAGAAGTGCAGGGTGACTTAGATCTTGTGATCTACACGAGGACACCCAGACTTTATCCTCTGTGACAAAACAACACGAACATTGAGAAAGCAACGCATCATATTCTTGTGCAACTTTCTAAAATATATTCGATATGTCTTTACCCCATGATAACTAGAGACCGCATTTCAAGAAAAATAGTATTCATGTAACGATTTAAATACTTATGGTGCGTACTTTGAGTAACACAGACCCCATGCGTCTGACAGAGAACGAACACATGTTCTAGGAGTACACTCAACAACGTACTCTTTCAACCAAAGATCCCTACTGTCTTCTTGACTAAGCTAAAACAAGACCTGCCATCTGTCTAAAATAAAAATCGTGCTCACTGTTGACATCGATGCCCGCCTCCTTGATTTTATTCTTGATGCTCTGCTGGAGAGAACTGATGACTACACTTGCATCCTCCACCTCCTTCTCGGCCTCACCGCGCTTGCCCTGGACAAGCAGATGTAATGCTACATTATTGCAAAAAGTTCTTCGCTACGAAACAATTTTGAAAGCATACACGATCGCAATCGTTCAAAAATTTTAATTTTTACTCAGAATATGTGAGGGAGAGCTTAATTACCCACGTGAAAATTCCGTAGATTAAAGTTAGCGCATTTCTATGCTTAAAGTATGAAAGCTGTAAAGGTAAAAGATAAGGTTATCCTACTTCCATAAAAAATATTGTAGTTCCTAGATCAGCAAGGGTTAACCCTTGGTTTATGGCCATAGTGATAACCCCTCACCGGTTCTCCTTTACATTTAACAACACATCTTCAGAGAGAAACCATCGCAATTAGACCAACACATCTGCACTAGATGATGTCATCCACCAGCCACTATGAGCTCTAACCACCAACCTTTGTCTGCATGCACTACAGAGTCACAGCTTACACAGACGCAAGTGAGTACCTTGGCATAACAGCATTACAGACACCATCCTTCATTAAAAGCTCACGAGTAAGCACCATTTACATGACTTACGCGCTAACTTTTTTTCATCCAGTCCTATCCCCTGCGCAGCAATGGGCTTCAGACTGTACGAACTTGATCCAAACATGCACAACAATAGGCATAGGGATTTTGTCTTAAGATCCTACTTAGGCAATTGGTTTTAATGATTGGCTAAGTAACTTTCGAAGATTAAAAATATTTTTCATCAATACCTTAAAACAACATCAAGTCAACTAACGGCAGCTAATCAAAATGCATATTTGTCGTGGCTGCAACCTTCCTTTAGATCGTGCACTAAAGGGAAGGCCAAACGCCTTCACTTCAACACTACTCGAAAAATTCATGTTTTTCTGTGGAGATTTCGCTTGAGTCACACAGCCGAAATACTACCCGAACTCACTTTGAACTTTCTCACTCTCCTCCTTCCTCTGTCTTCGTTTCTTAATGTATATCAGAATTGGTCAGGTACAAGTGAGCATGCCTACTTGTATGGTAAGAAGTGCGAGTTTTCTAGAAGAACATGACTCGAGGAACAAGTTTCAAAAACTCAAACAAGAAAGAAAAACAAAAATAATACTGTACTAGTGCGTTATTCCAGGCTTCTGAATGAAGCAGTAGCTCCAGCAGGAGTACATAGCCAGTTTGGTTTACACTGTACAAGGTTACTTAATAACATGAAAATAGAGTCTAGGAACCTTTAATTTAACAAGTAAATAATCGACATAAATTATTTCCGCATTAAAAAATAGCAAACTCACCTTAGAAATATTTTTACCAAGCTTTGTTTCGTCGTCTTTAGACCCAGCATCTGCAAGAATAGCTCGGTTTCAAACACGTAATTTATAAAATAATTATTGAGTCCTAAAGAACATGACTTTTTTATACAGAATGAGGTATATGGTATAAAATAGATTATAGAAGTACTGTACTTATCTGTAAGAGGATATGAATCATTTAGCTACTGTTGAAGGAAATTTCAACGAAACCTTTGAAAAAATTAATGGCCCAAATTCGCCTTTTACGTTTCAAACATCTATCACGCCAATAAAATGAAAGATCATTGTAATTAAAACTGATGAGCACCTCGCCATAATATCACGTAATGTTTAGTTTTCTAAATAAACAGCTACTCACCTGATATAGCGGGAATAACGCTAGCCATGATATTATAATGGGAATTCTGGTACCAAATTCGATAGCTTGAATCGAAATTACCTTGGTCAGAGAGATATTCCTTAATGAATTCGTCCACCATTTTAGAAGAGAGAAGCTTTATCATGTCTTCGTCTTCATCGTCTTTCTCGTCTTTGCTCTGGGCTGCGACAACTTCCTTCACAATCTTCTCAGCCTCGGCCACCATTTTAGCGTCCATGATCTTGTTCATGTCACCCACGCTGTTCAGCGTCTCCTGAGCCTGAAAGATCATGTTCATCACGCTACTGTTCATCACCATGAACACAGCTCACAAACTACATTTTTGAATATGTACACTCAACGCTATTACAATAAACTGCAATCTGTGGTCACACATGTGATTTCTATGCTTCGTTGAGCCTCTTTTTGCTAGAGGCTCTTAGTATTAATAGCTAAAATTTATCACTCGGATGTTTTATGCATTTCCCATTTCAAAAGTAAAAATAGGCAAACCTTGGCAATAATTTTTTCGTTCTTCCTGACACGCCACTGCAACCACTCGTCAGTGCCGAATTCAGGCTCCTTCTCTTTTTTCTTCGACGATCCCAGTAACTGGAAGCAGAAAGTGAATGTGAGAACGAAATGTAACATCTTTTTATAAAAAAAAACAAATTTCTCAGACTATGAAATGATTCGTTAGGCAAATCGGTTAGAGATGCAAAAAAAAAGAAGCCTCTTTCAACAAGAAGCACTGAATAAGCGTATCTAACTCAGTAGCGAACAATAAGTATTAGATGGCCGTCAAAGTTCGAACGAGAGAAGATATATGTTTACGGTTCACAAGACAGTACATTACAAAATTTTGTCCGGTGCAGAAGCTCAAAACTTTTTGCGTGCCTTCTCTCCACAAAGTGACGCAAGAACAGGGATCAAAACTGCGCCGAGCTAATTTTCCATAACATTACTTTTCTCTATGTAACAATATCTGCTTCTTTGGCCTTCTTCATAGTTATATTCCTCTTACACAAAATCGATCAGCTATTCATTTCAGAAGATATAGTCTACTCTAACGCGTTGAGTTCCCAATCCTTGAATTTTAAGCCAGAGTCCACACAATCTTAACATAATAAAACAGTACCATTCTCGTGCTATGAGAAAAAGACATCCCACACTCTTCGTTCTTTTTATCAACACATTCCCCGCCCTCTAAATTATTTTTGACTTACCAGAGTTCTTCCCATACCCGTGATTCAAAATCGTTCAAAATCAAAATATTATACACACCCCCTTTTTTTAACACAATGTAGTAAAAATTGCCACCGTTTTCAGGACAATGGTATGACATACGCATCGTTCCTCACCTCTTTTTTCTCTCATTTTCTTGATCCTATCAGCGAGGTTCTCCCCTGCTCTTTTTCCCTCCTTTTCTTGACTTTATCAGCGAAGTTTTCCCTTGTTTTTTCTCATCAGCGAGATTCTCACCCTGCTCTTTTCCCTCATTTTTTTGACCTAATCATTAAGGTTCTCACCTTGCTTTTCTCTCTCATTTTCTTGACCTTATCAGCGAGGTTCTGCCAGAGCTGAACCTTGCTCTGGTCACCACGCGTCTCCGCCATCTCTGACAGCGCACCCAGCTCCTGGTCCAAATCTGACAGCGTGTCCTCCAACAGATCCTGTAGCTCCTCCTGCACGATCATCCAAAAAATCCGGTAAGTTAAACTGGCTACAAGCCTTCAGGCAGCCTGGACTGTGTTGTAGTTCGTTCTGCACGATCGCTCGGTAAATCCTGTCAAGTTAAGCTGGCTACAAGCCTTCGGGCAACCTGGACTGTGTTGTAGTTCGTTCTGCACGATCGCTCGGTAAATCGTGTCCAGTTAAACTGGCTACAAGCCTTCACGTAACCTGAAGTGTTTGTGGTATAACTTAGATTTACAGACCAGTAAAGACAACCGAAGGAGGCGGGCCTTCGTAGATTAGTTAATCTGTCAGGTATCACACCAGGCAATGAACACGGTTTCTTGATCGTACGCAGTAGGAATGTGAAATAGAAACTGAAAGATAGACTTAAGGAACGTTCGTAAGAAAGTATGAAGTCTTGGAGGAAAACTGATAACGATAAGTAGATGCTTGCTAGTATAAAATAAGACCGAGGTGAAAGAAGCATTGCTCTCTTTTCGGAGGAAAAAGAACTTGGAGACTACAAAAAGATTCCTAGAGGAACACAAACACTTAAAGAGGATTGGTTAACCTACGGAAAGTTAGGATGAACTGAAAAAGAGCAGATAGCATAATAAAATTTATCCAACAAAAGGAAACCCTAATTACTGCTCTAGAAGAAAAGTTCAACATCTACCGGACGTACACTAAAAATACAGAAACACTCACTATATTCATGAACAATCAAACAACCCAGATTTCATCCATCCAGCCTAAAATCAATAAGAAAATAAAGTGATTTCGAGCACTGCGCCCATAAATTACCCCATACAATAAAACTACGGTCATTGCAGTGTCAGGGGAGGGCATCATTACGTTACAATGAGACATGTTCATTATGTTCGTTAAGATAACATTCTGACTGTAAAGTTCACGGGCTTAACGATGAATTAAAAGTAAACACACAACTCAGTCAATTAACCCTGGAGCACTGAACAAGGGTGACGTCTATACCCATGTTCAGTGTTCCAGGGTTAATTTTATAATCAAAAACCGTTGAAATTATGGTAGAGTTTCTAATCATTTTACTAACCAATAAAAGATGACGTTGGAAAATATTTATATAAAATACACGTTAAGTACTCAATAACTATAGTGCAGTAAATTTGGTATCAAAAAGAGTACTCTATTCCTAAAGAAATGAAAATTATTAAACACAATTTACTCGTTCACTAAGAGAGCTCGTTCACTTAGAGAGCTCGTTCACTAAGAGAGCTCGTTCACTAAGAGAGCTCGTTCACTTAGAGAGCTCGTTCACTAAGAGAGCTCGTTCACTTAGAGAGCTCGTTCACTAAGAGAGCTCGTTCACTAAGAGAGCTCGTTCACTAAGAGAGCTCGTTCACTAAGAGAGCTCGTTCACTAAGAGAGCTCGTTCACTAAGAGAGCTCGTTCACTAAGAGAGCTCGTTCACTAAGAGAGCTCGTTCACTAAGAGAGCTCGTTCACTAAGAGAGCTTGTTGAAGATTTAGGATCTTGATTAGAGGTAACGGAAAGCGTCATAGATTTACATTGCAGCTTGTTGCTCAAGCGAGAAAAGAGAACTGAGTTACCTTCTGCAGGAGAACTGCTGAGGCTGGAATTCGACTCCAACACGTATAGGTTACAAGCAGAAATGATGACAAAAACACATTTCTCCTCGTCACAATATCTTTTAGTTCATAATAAATTCGACGTCACATGGTCTTTTCATCTACAGTACATAAGGCGTTACATCATTTTTTCGTTTATATCAAATTAAACGTCACATCATCCTTCAATCTATACTAAATAAGACGTCACATCATCGTTTAGTCTATACTAAATAAGATGTTACATCATCATTTATTCTATAGAAAATAAAACGTCACATGATCCTTTATTGTATACAAAATAAGACGTCACATCATCATTTATTGTATACAAAATAAGACGTGACATGATCCTTTATTGTATGCAAAATAAGACGTGACATAATCCTTTATTGTATAGAAAATAAGACGTCACACCATATTCCAGTTTACAGTAAATTAAGCTGGTACGCACGGTGCCTGTAGAGAGCTGCTCCCTGAGCTTGTTGAGCCCCACGCTCGCGTCGACGAGGTCTGAATTGGTCATCTGCAACACGCCTTGTGTCAGCAACTGATCGCCTTCTCAATTAAATGAAATACGACCACACTAATAGTGGCTTTCCTCCACACACGACCCATTTGTTATAAGTGACTGTAGTAGATGAAAATTTCGCAGACTCCTCTCGTCGAAATACTATATTATAAAAACAGTTATGTTAAATATTTTGGAGCTACACCACAGCCTGTGTTCTGTCAGTAGATTCATGGACAGACCACAGTCGTGATTGCAAGAATACAACCGCTAATACATCAACAACATCATAAAAAAGTGAAAGTACAGTAGCCGTTCCTACAAGGAAAAGGAAAAAGTTTATTTACTCATTAGTGCAGTATAACTCACTTCACAAGTCTACACTCAGCCAATTATTATAGTTCAGCGTGAGCACACGGTCATCTCTATTATAAGAACTTGTACTACGACGAGAATAAAGTTCTGTTCATTTTGCATGAGTCAAATGCAACCAAGCAATTCCTCAATTAAATAATTTCTAACATAATACGGAAGAGATAGTTTCTTTAGCTTGCATTTTTTTCTGTTTCCAACTGAATAACTACAACGAGGCACTCGCTGACAACATCGACCGGGTAAGCAGAAGGAGAATCAACCTAAATAATATAATCATATATTACGTTTTTCTCTCAGTTTGAGAACACATATAATAAATGTAGCTTGAGAACATACGTCATCTAATGAGAGCCTTTCCATGTACAACCTACAGCTCATCATTATTGGTGAAATAGCTCATTTTCTTCTAGACTAAAAGTTGTTCTCGGTACAGTTCATATAGAAATATAATGAAAGAAACAGTTATTATTAATCACCGCACCCATAACCAATAAATTAGTCGACCCTGATTGAGGTAAACTCCAAGTTAAATATTCTATGAAGCATAGTTGAATAACTAAGTTATTATAGAATAAAGTATACTAGTACCCACCTTGGTGTAGTGCTTGCCAATCCTATGTATCAGCTTGTCCAGTTGTGTCTCAGATCGAGGAAGTTTCTCTCCAGCTTTGCTCTCATTCTCTTCGTTGCCTCCTCCTAGCTTGACCTCTTTTTCAAGAACATCTGCTTTCTCGGCGTCTTTCCCATCGTCAACTACACTTGCATTTATTTCATCATCACTTGCTTCAGTTTCATCCTCGTCGTCAATCACGGGTACCTCAATAACACTACCCACGCCCACCCACTCTCTGCTGAAAGTGTCAGGATATGACTCAGGGTCGTCTTTGGCTGCAGACTCAGAGCCATGTTTAACTGCAGACTCAGGATCGTGTTTGGCTGCAGACTCAGGGTCGTGTTTAACTGCAGATTCAGGGTCGTGTTTGGCTGCAGACTCAGAGTCGTGTTTTGTTGCAGACTCGGGATTGTGTTTGGCTTCAGACTCAGGATAGAGCTCAACTGCAGACTCAGGGTCATGTTTGGCTACAGACTCAGAGTCGTCTTTGGTTGCAGATTCAGGGTCGTCTTTGGCTGCAGACTCAGGGTTGTCTTTCGCAACAAACTCAGAGTCGTCTTTAGCTGCAGACTTTGTAGGACTCTCAGAAGACGAGGCTTCAGCTGTGACAACATCTGTTGCGGGGGCTACTGTCATAAAACATGAGAGAAGTTATCGATTAAACATTAAGGACCATTACCATGAATAGTGGAATTTCTCGAGCATAAAAACATAAGCATGTCACGACTCTCAGATATGACAGATGCTGTAATACCCCTACATAATTTCACTATATAATAATACACAGTTTGTTGCTTGCTGGCTTGGCCCGTCTCTCTGTGACGCTCTTAAGGATTCAGATAGAAGAAAATTCGGTAGGGTATACATGTATTGAAAGCATTGTATTGTGGATACCAAAGGCACATCCTTCAATGTAGAAACTCTTTCACAAAGCCTGCGTCCGCTAGCAAACCGAATGAAAAAAATTCAGTAAAAAACGTGAATTTTTTCACGTGCGGGTCTACTACATAGAATGTTTACGATTCACAAGACAGTACACTACAAAATTCACAAGTCATGAAGACCTCCGATGCAGTCTCACCTGTAAGAGCCCCTCCATGGAAAGTACTAGAGACATCCTTGAGAGCAGAGCCAAAGTTGATCAGTTTAATATTGATGTCACTCTCATCTTCAGTTACATCTCCAGCGAGAGCGGCCTTCCTCGCTTTCTCCTCAATGGCTTTTTTCTTTCCTGCTCAGAACAAAGGTAATTAATTCTACAACAACGGTAATAAGTTATACATTAGCATAGCATTACGACGTTGTTGCAAGAAAGGTGAGGCGTAGAAGTCCATAACACAAGATTTGGAAGCAGCCAACTGAACTCTGTGCTACAGTGTAACCTGCCTAGTGGTTAAATGAAGAAGATCAGACCATGGTTTCAGTGAGAGCTCGTAGGCTTACAGAGGTCAGACCAAGGTCTCATTACAAGTTAGAGACTCGTATAACATGACAAAAAAGTGGTCACGGTGAAATATGCATGTTGCAACACACTGACCCAAGCTCTTAACCTAAATTCAAGTTACTCAAATATTTGGATTTTAGAGACTTAGTCTTCTCGACTAATAAGTGTCATAGTCAAAAATAAACCAACACTCTCCACTAACTGTTACTTAGTTTCCTACTCATGGCACAGGTACAGAGGTACAGGCACCTCCAGGTACCTTCACTCACGATACTCGTGCATCTGGAGTTCATACTTGTACTTCTGCCCCTCATACTGGAGTTCATGTTAGTAACTTCATACACAGGTGCTTTAACTCGTGTTCCTTCTGCTGGTACTGATACTCACAATCCTAGTACTGGTACTCACGCTCCAACTACTGGTACGCTCTTGGTACTGGTACTCACGATCATAGTACTGGTACTCACGCTCATAGTACTGGTACTCACGCTCACGGTACTGGTACTCACGCTCATAGTACTGGTACGCTCCTGGTACTCACGCTCATAGTACTGGTACGCTCCTGGTACTCACGCTCTTATTACTGGTACGCTCCTGGCATTCACGCTCCTGGTACTCACGCTCCTGCTTCAGCTGGTACTGCTTGTACTTGGCCTCCTCAAGCACAGGGGAACAGGAGATTTGGTGGGGAGTGCGGGAGGGGTGAGGGCGGAGGTAGGGGTGGTGGCACACACGAGTGGTTGCTATGGTGACGATGTAGCGACAAGACTCAGGCTCGTCCACACGCTCTATGTAATCTCCAACGTCCGTCTCACACTTGAACTGCAACAGAAAATTCACATTACAACCAGGATTTCAGCAAGAAAATTAATTACGATCATTATTATACTATTACTAAGGCATGGGATTCAGGTATCAACCCAAGAATGGGCCAAACGGCACGTTTCTATTGCTTTATTGTTCCATGTTCCTCGTTTTTGAGCAAGAGAAGCATCTGTGCTTGTGTTCTCACATCCTGCTCTTAATTAGATCCTGATCGTAGAAATTTACCAATACAATCGTTTTAGGTATTTCGCAACCTACATTTTTCCTTTGAGAACTTATTTAGAATACATAGTGAAGATTTTTATAACAAAGTAAGGAGTGTAAACAATAACATCAGAAGTTCTTCACAATTTGAGCAAATAATTTTTGTAAGGTGTTTAGAGAGTCTCCTGAAAAGAATGTTATTGTATGATCTAGAGATAGTGATATTAACGCAATAATGCATAAAAAGTATTTAATCGCTATATTTTAATAAAATAAGGGTGACAACGATACATCAAAAGTCGGACATTTGTATTTAATACTTCAAATGTTCCAAATGCTCTCCACGCTGACCCCTGCACAGCTGATCTTTCCTTGGTGTGGCTTGTCATCTCTCTGACATCCTCCTCACTCATGCCGACTGCCAAGTCCTCTACAACAAGTGGCAACTCTGCCAGAGTGCTTGGCTGACACCTATTATCCCGCTGCCGACGCGGCTAGACGCGGTTGACGCGGCTAGAAATACGGCATGGGACTTGGGTAAAACAACCGAATAATTATCGAAGTAATTATCCGACCCAAGAATGGGCCAGAAGGTTCGTTCCTATAGCCTCATTCTATTCTATTATATTATAACAATGTGTACCACTGCCTGGGCCCAGCAAGAGAAATCAAGGGAGGAAAAGTCAGCAGGAAATGAAGGCTAATTTAGATCCATCAGAAGTGAATTACTACGTCATCAAACTTGAATTCGAGGAACTCAAGACACTGGGCACACGATAGGTAGAGTTAGGGAAGAATTTTATCTTGGATGCTCTTTAGAACTGCTTGATGCTCTGCAGCTGCCCCAATGTGAAGCTGATGAACGATGATTGTTGCTCAGTGAATGGAGAATTTTATTTGAAATGACGACTGGGGCTGTGTACTTGGGCCATTTTTTTGTGAATGCGACTTTCGAGATGAAATAACATGAAAATTCTAGCCGCTTTAAAGAAATGTCTGACCTTTGTAGTAGCATCGGTATCAGACTTTCATTAAAATGTAGCAAATAAATATCTTATTTTAATGAATTATAGTTTTACTGTCATGATCAATACATCATACTATAACTAAGAATCAAAGAACTATAATATTAAAATATAAGCAGACATTTTATAAAGCATACGTCACAAGACATGCTCACTATGTCATTCCTTTTAGCATGAATTAGGGTCTTTTGTTTTTAAGAAATATTTAACTCAAAATTTCATGCATTACACTCTAAACTAAATGTACTCATTTCAGAAAATAAACAAAACGACTTCGATTTTAACTCCAAACGTACATTTGAAAGGGGATTAAAACTCCTACGAATATTATCAGCTCGCAATGAATTAACATTTCTAGTATTACATTGCAGAAAATTTGAAATAAAACAAATAGATGCAGTAATAAATAGATGTAGTAATAAATAGCCAGAAATGACAGCAAATAAATAATGCGTATAATTCATGTCTCGTGGTATTGACAACAATATAAGTTGTAATATAATTCATTTAAAAAAACATATACATTTCCTGAGTATGTATATAAGTATAAAACTAACTCACCAGCGAATAAGAAAGATCAAACTATTTTTTCAAACATAAGAAAATAGAAACAAGGAAAAAACACTATAAAAAAACGAGCTAAATTAACCGGTACGTGGTCACATTAATATACACATAGTACACCGCCAATGGTTACGAAAAATCAGAAAAAACGTTTTTCTTCCACACAACCAAAAAACGCGCAAGAAACAAGGAAACAACATATACAACAACATTTTAGCGCGTGGAAGAGTTATTTGAAAAACGTCAATTCAGGTGAAAAACCAGGGGTAGTTAAAAAATCTCACATCAATTAACGTGGAAAACCACAAATGGGTTAAGTCGAGCGGCTTGTAAATTTTACCAGTTGACAACGGCAGACAAGAAACTTCATATCTGTGGTGTCAAGACACTGTTTTATGTCCTGCACAAAAGACATGACTGACCCTGACTTCACTCCTCCTTGGTTCGCCAGTGAGATCACATTTGGTGCCGTTGGTGTAGTACTGGCTGTGGAAGCGTTGCAATCTGTTGCTGTTGCGACCAGTAGCTGCATCTGCTCCTCCTTTTCCCCCAGTGCTCCAGTCATATTCACTCTCAAACCGTCCTAGGATTAACACTGCTCCAGTGCTCTTACCGCCTGGAAGTGAACACATTTAGCTTAAACCTGGAGTAATAAACAGGGGCACAGACGTCACTAGCCTCGGGCAAACTATACCCATGTTCAGTGCTCCAAGGTTAACCTACAGAGTAGCAATCATTATAGGCTGGGGTTAGACAAACTGTTAAATGCTTGTGTAGTAAATAATAACCACGGAAGAGCCACATTCAGAAATGAATGTTTTGAGACCTGATACCAAAATTATTTATGCAACTGGTAAAGCACACATATATTTAAAAGTTATCAATAATGTTCATAATCTGGCTGATGACAACGACAGCTAACGCTTGCAAGAACTATGTAATTTAAATACCATTTTACAATATTTTTATGGCAACTATAAATCACACGGTTTTACAGTGTAAATTACTTAACCTTGTGTAGCGGCACAGTCAAGAAAAGAAAGGTGCTTATGAACCCTAGCACTATTACATAACCTAATTTTTACTTAGCCACAAAGAACCCTAAATCCCTCATTACTTACTGGTAAAGCATGTTCTTCACACTAATACTGAAGTTTGATACTATTAAAAAATAAATAAATTATAAATATTAATACAGTGTAATATTCTTCATTCAACTTGAACAAATACTTAGAGAAATAAAAACTTATTAACCACTAACCAGATACTTTAAATCTAAATACCTAAATTTATTTATTTATAGCTGCATGCTTGACTGAGGATCAGGATTTAATGATTGTATGAATATTAAGAACTATTTTCAGTCATCCACCTCCTCCTCTCACTAAAGTGGTATGCTCTAGGAGTGCATCTATTAATATTACAATGGAAGCTCAAAATTCTGCAACAATTCAATCATGAAAATAAATTAGTGAAAAAATAATTCACAGAGCAATAAAACATAGTATGAATGCTCAAGCAGCCGTGTCTCACCTTCCATGTGATATTGCTTGATGACCTGTCCGTAGCAGAACTCATATGTCCACCAATCTTTCTTTCTTAGCAAACATGGAGCTTCTTCCATGGGTTTCAGCAACTCTGAAAGTAGACCTCTGTGATCATAACACTTAACTAATGCTTCAATTGTCTCACTACCTATGAATACTTTGCACATTTTTCTTTGGCAAAATACACAGATGTTCCTCAAAGTATAAAATTCGACATGTGTATCTGTATAGATAGCAACAATATGCACCAAACACCAAAATAAGAAAAGAATCTATGCTAGCCTAGTGTGTATCAGCCCTGAACCTAATCTTTTCTTGAGGAGTGTGGGCAAGAGAAGGTAACTCAAGGAGAGCTACTGGGCTCCAGTGTTTGCATCAAACAGCAAGGCTTTAACTTATAAGCACCAAGATGCACCTCTATGAAATAACATCAAGATGCAAGAGTGGATGATTTTATTCATATTTGGCCAGTTACTGTTATGCAGGGTGAAATGAAAGGTTTATTTATACACAGGGTATTCAATAATTAATGCTACAACTTTAATAATTTATATTTATTGCATGAACAAATGCATACAAATACAACAAAAAGAAATAGAAATTGAATATGCAATAGTTGTAAATCACCATATTTTGTTCAATATGCCATCTATTCCATTTATAACAATAGGAAAATGCTTAGAAAGTAATCTGCACAAGTCATCAATAATTTTTTGAAGGATTTTAGCCCATCTCTTTTTGAGTTTTACTTCAGTACCTCCAAATTTTTGTGATGTGGTACTGATGTTATTTTGCACAGCTATTAGCATAATTATACTTATTACTTGACATGGTATCAGGATGACCAATGCTACAGACACCATAATTGCTTCATGCTGGTGCCACTACAAGCAACAGGAGAGATCTTTGTCAGCTGCCATCATACCTGCTATGTCAACTGATTCCACCTGGGAGGCAAAGTCATCTTTGCCACTGCTTTTCAGTTCTGATGGTATTGTGGGAAGTGTACAGGCATATTCTTGTCCCAAGCGGTTCACCATCAATAAAGCATCACTGCTCAACTGCAAAAGAAATAAAAAATAAACAAATGCAGTAACTTTTTAATATCACTGTATATTTCATGCATACCTAAATGGAATAAAGTTTCTTTTGTACTGAACACGAGCAATACTTTGCACAACTAAATTTGTCATTTCTCAAAAATTTAAGTTTTATTACAGAAAGTGAATTCAGTTTTCACATTTTGAAGACAAAATTTAGAAATTTACCAATTCAAATAAATTCAGACTTTACAGCCTTCTCTGTATACTGTTACAATCATTAATATTTAAGAATTAATGCTCAGCACAGCAACTAAAAAGTTTTAGAAATTCCAAAATGACCATCATATTTTTATAACTTCAAGCTAACACATAGAATAGAATAGAATAAGGCAATAGGAACGAGCCGTTTGGCCCATTCTTGGTTCAATACCGAAGTCCCATGCCGTGTCCCATAACAAAAGTCCTGAAAAATATTACTAGTGGCTATGCAGAAGTCACTTCAAGTTATGTATACAAGAATAAAATAAACAAAATGATTCAAATAAGCATTTAATACTTCTGTGACAGTTCTAGTAATTGTGATACTCTTCTCTTAAAAAGATTGCCTTAACTGTTGAAGACAAACAATAGTGTGGATCTCCAAAACAAACTAATTTAATATACACTTACAAATACATGTATAATATTGTATAAACAGTATCAAAATTTCTAGAAACAACACCAATTTACATTCATAAATTTATAATTGTATTTAAAGTAAATGTTTGCAACATGGAAAGCAATTTCAATATGGTGTGCAAATTATTAACTGGTATTATGTCATATAAACATGTCAGGGTAACTTGCACACCTGTAAAACAATGTTTCTAGTGGGAACCCCAGGTCACTTTAATGCTAATGGAAACATAAATTACAGCACCAATTTATTCCCACTGCCATTTACTTGACCCTCTAATTATTCTAACTAGCTGGTTAACTATTATTTCAATGCAATTGTAAGAAATTAATTGTTTAGGTTTATATTTTAATGCAAGTTTTCTGAGTGAGGCATGAGCATTGCAAGTTTCTCAAGTTTTAATAAGTTTTTTATCAGATTTATTTCTACAAATTCATTTATTTATTTGTTACCAGACTTATTTCTACACAATGACAATATTCAACAACCTATCGATCTAATCTATCAATACTAGCACATTTACTAAAATAATTGGAACAGTGCAAGTGTACTGATACAATTTCCTAGTTAGGAAAATAATGAAAATGTAATCTCCAGTTTCAGGAGATGATGCATTAATAGAGCACAAGGTATCAAAAGTGTACACAAAATTTTTGTAACGTGATTCCATAATTGTTTGATACAATGTAAACGAAAATTTTATTTCATGTTTAAAAACAATGTTTTATTTAGGTATTAACCGAACATGTCATTATCGAACTTTAACATGTCAGATTATCAGTACTAACCTTGTCTTTGATGATAGGACTCCCAAGGATGTCTAAGCCATAATAAATTGAGTTTATCTCATCGATGTCAATACTAGCAGTAGTAAATGATCCTAATAATACACTCAGTACAAAATAAGTGCACAAAACCGCCATGGTTCAGAAAACTACATTTACACGTTCAATGCCTGATTATGTCCGTTTCATTGCTGAAAAGTACATGTGGACAGTTGCAACACGGTGATAAGTTCCGGAATTAGGTACGTAGGTGAAGGTATCAAACTGTTGTGGATGCAATGAAAGATTTCTTAGTGCATGCATGTAATAAGCGACAGGGATGTTGAATAGGCATTTTTCTTCAATGTGACTACCTGCTAAGCATGAGGGGCTGTCTGTGACAAGCTGGATCTTCCAGTGATGCCCTCAAATGGCTGGTCCATTTGCATGGAATGGCTCAGGGTGGCCCCAGAGGAATTAGTTTGGATGACCCTGGTTCACAGGAGAAAAACTCTGGGATGCCATCCTGTTATATGTGCGCGTGTATTAGAGGGAATTGAAGGCCATTACAAAGGCCCCAGCCAAATGCTGGCCCTCGATCTAAGTCTAAGTCTAAGTCTAAGTCAGAGGAATTGGAAGTATGTGTCAGAGAAATTTGGAAGTATTTTGCATTATCTAACGTAATGTTTGGTATGAATGTTATAGAATAGAATGGAGGAGACCTTGAAAAGTTGGAGGTGCTGCAAAACAATGTTGGGCGTTCAACATTACGCATCCCAAAATGGACGGCTGTAGAAGCTATTACAGGGGATCTACGGTGGAGTCTGTTTTCTGAAAGAATGTTAAAGGCTGTGTTAAGTTTTAAGGTGAGAATTGACTAAATGGAGAATAAAAGGTGGGTTAGACAAATTTTTGAATGGAATGTGAGTGAAAGCCTATGGGAGAAAATTTACTGGGGGGCATGCAAGAAAACTAAAGATTCAGAAGATTGTTTGTGTTAGAATTGAAAGACCTATGGATGATTGGTTTTGAGAAATCATGAAGGTGAGGGACTGGAGTGGGATTGCAATATGGGGAAGAAAGAAATTGAAAAACTAACAAAAGAGTTTGGTCTGAACACATGGAAGCGTAGTATGATTGGGAAAACTACTTTAACTTGGTATGCCAATAAGAACGTACCAGGGATTGAAATGTTTATGATGGAAGTTTTGGCAGCCAACTCCTGTTTGCCGTCAGATGTAAGGCATTAAGTGTGAACAGGCGTACATGAAGGTGGCATGAGGGGAATACAAGGTTATGTTTGCAGTGTAGCAGAGGAATAGAGGAAACAGTTGAACATCTAGTCCTCGAATGTAGTAAGTATGAGTATGAACGAGAGAGTTGAGTTTTATAGATGTGGTTTGTGAGCAGTATGGAGAGAACCAGTGGAATGCCAGGTGTGTTGAAGAGGACTCGGGTATAAGGTATCTTGAAAGGCTGGATGAGGAATGTAACATGATTGTTGTGGAGGCCGTGAAAAATTTCTTAGTGCATGCATGGAATAAGAGACACTGATGTTGAATAGTCAGTTTCCTGGACTAGAATGTGAACACTTGCTAAGCATGAAGGCTGTTTATGACGAGCTGGATCTCCCAGTGATGCCCTCACTTGGTTGGTTCTTTTGCATGGAACAACTCAGGGTAGCTCAGGAGGAATTAGTTTAGCCGACCCTGGCTTACAGGCGAAAAACTCTGGGATGCTACTCTATTTTATGTGTGCATTAGAGGGAATTAAAGGCGGTTACAAAGGTCCAGCCAACGCTGGCCCTCAAATCTGAGGCGAAGCCGTTGATGAATAGAAAGAAAAAGTAACTACTTTGTTAATAGATATTACAAGGAGTGTCTTAATATTAATGTTTTGTAATTTTATATCAAGTAACTTAACTACAACGTAGCAGGCAGTAATTGTAGATCATTTATAGAGGATTCGGTAAAACTCGTCTGTAAGCTTACTGGGAATTGCCACTTATATACTGAGGTCCTAAAATCAAGATTTGTTGCACCAAATTTGCTTTAAAGAATATTGAATGGGGAAAAATTGTGATCGTAAAATTTAAACTGTGAGACTAGTGAAGCTTACGTGACGTTAACGAAAGAGTTCACTGAGATTATTCGGCAAATAGAGAATGTTACACTCGTTCTAATTAACTTTTCCATCGTTCGTATACTACATTTGTCGAGGACCTGTCTTGCTAGCACCATTCTTGCCTATTTTATTTCTAATTAGAGTGCAATTATGAAACTTATGCGAGGATATTATTAATTGTTTTGTTATAATGAACAGATGTGAAAACTTAGAACTTTTCATCAACAGCAACTCCACTTTACCATCATCGGTATTTCACTCTGTACAATTCATGGCGTGCTTAAATTTCGTTCAAATTGCGATTTTATTCAATGCAGGGAAGCTCTTAGTTGAATACATAAGTTAATAATTTCACTTTGATAGACGATCACCACATCACAATGAGCGAGCGACAGACAAATTAGTTATCGTAACGTAAAAGTTTCATTTTTGCTCACCATTATGGTGTGTGAAACTTATTTCGAAATAAATGTATTTTAGTAATTTTTGTACACCTTTATTCATAAGCCTTGTTTCAATTGTGAGAATAAAACCCTCGTTTGTTATTTTACCAATGATATTATCAATATATCGTCTTACCAATAACAAATATATTTTTAGAACTTAAGAATTTTAACGATAAGGGATTTTAAAATCTAATTTTTAATATGTATTTCATGTATCAAAGTTTTTGTAATGAACCTTTTTTCCTTTTTGTTTTCTTTTCGTGCATGTGTGTCCAACTGCATTTTGGAGCCATATGTATAGAGAAGGTGAAACAAATATTGAAATTTACCAATATAATTGTCTCTTCTCAAGTTTACAAATTGTTTGTCTATTTTTAAGGAAAAACCTCTAAAGAATCTGTCGGACACTGCAGTGGTTTCGAGAAAGTCATGATAATGAATGTAATTCTAGTTTATAGGGATAAAATTCTTAGTACTGACTTAATAGATACATCCTTGAGTAAATCAATTTGTGAATTCTATATGCCTTTCAGTATCATATGGAAAATTAAGCTAAGACGAAGTCTTTCCAGAAAATATGAAATGGACATTATAATAAATGGAAAATCGAAAGGGAATAATAGAAACCAATGTACACAGAGAATTGAAGTTAAGAGAAACCTACTTCTCTTATACACAATGAAAATGCGAAGAAAGCTATGAGAGTTTAATATTCCTTCATGAATTATATCCATTAAGCCACTTGAGAAGCAAGGTCAAGTGCTTGCAGAAGTAAATATGAACAGGCATTAATAATATGCATAACATTTCCAGAAAAGTAATGGTGATGAGAAATCTTTACAGACTGTTTCAAAACATTGTTCATTTTCAGTGACATCTGACCCAGTTAGTGAATTTCGAACCTTAGAATAAAATAAATAATTTCTTAATTAGCACGAGAAAAAGGTACAACATGATATTTTTACGTATTTTGAACGTTCAATAGAACAGAACTCCAAAAACAAATCCAGGAAAGATGGTGACGCCAGCTTAAGAATTTATTTTAAGGCTCAGCTTCAAGGAGATCGAAGTCATCAGAGGAAGAAAGATGGTGACTCCAGCTTAAGAATTTACTTTAAGGCTCAGCTTCAAAGAGATCGTAGTTATCAGAGGAAGAACTCCAAATCCTTGACACAAAAAAAGTCATGCAGAGTTTCTATAAGTTACGTTGCTGTTCACGAAGTTGAAATACGGAGATCAGTACGATAATTTTCAGCCAGGGCTCTGTGAACCACATTATATCGATGCACCAGTCATGGTCCCAATAACTCTACTGGAAACTATCATAGAAATGAATATTAGTTGATAGTATGCGAATTGTACTCAACTTTGACTACCATAAATTTAATGGCTGGAATTAAGTAAGCATTCATAATTAAATTACGAAAAAGACATTTTTAGAATAATTCATTTTGTTTGAAACGCTTGAGGGATGCGTGGCAATACATATGCTGACAAAATTATTGCTGCACAATGGAAGTGGATCCTAATTAGGATTTGCCATATATAGGTATTCTCTTGTATTATTTCCCTCATTAGAACGAACCTGACTCAATTTTACTTAAATCTTCTTTTCGTTGAAATAAAAGCACGTAGAAAATGTTATGGTCGCACATTTTTGTCATGTCTTTACTTCATTTAAAGAGAGAAAGCAAGAGAGAGATGGATAGCTTGTCTCCGGCGCCACGCCCTTGATGCATGTGATAATTTTTCTGTTATAGGTGAATCTCCTAAGCAAATCCTACGGAACTTAGGTCATCACTCCTCTCATCACTCACCATATCTGCTGGTGCAGTAATGTTTTACCTTATAACTTTGTCTCAAAACGTTTCTGAATTTATTATTTTTACTAGATGCCATAATAATTTGAAATATTAACCTCCATTTTGTTCCAAAATATTCTTTAGGTATTTTTAAACTCGTGTTGATATTCATACAGATTGAAACAAACTTATAGTTTAGCGACTTGTAGAGTAACATTAATTTTAATCAGTTAGAAAGTATTTAAAAACTCAAAATTAATTACTTTGCTCATGTGTATTTAGGTCAAAAGTGACGTGCAAAAATGTCACACTTTATAAAAAACTATTGTACATCTAAGCCATTGAAATAACAGTTAAATTGATTCATCGTAAAATAAAACATCACGTAATGAATATATCGAAACGACAATCCGATATTTTGGTTGCTCGAATTAATACAGCGAACTTTTGAAAGCGTTTTTCTATTACAATTCAAGCAATTTTAAAAATAGATTCTTTAAATACTACGCAAATGAACGTCTCAGCTGTAAAAGGAAAGTTCATACTCTGTGGTGCCTTCATCAAACAACTTTTTAAGATAATTTTTCCAAAAAGATGAGTGATTACAACACTAATTATGACCACAACAGGCAAAAAATAGCCACTTAAATCACATAGAATTGTCGGTGGCACATATTTTCCCTAATACACACTATCTAAACCGTTTGTTTTTTTTGTTCCTACGGTTTGTAAGTTATAATGCAAAAATTCAAAGTTTTTAAATAACAGAAATTCTTTATATATTAGGGAAATACTAGTAATAACTAGTAGCTACTAACGTCTTAGAACACTAGCGTAGGCGTGAAAATATAATTGACATTGAGAATCAAACTTTAATTTTTTTTCTATTTCTCGTTAGCCTGATGAGTTAAGAAGTAATTTTCTGAATTCATGCTGAGCGAGCGCTTATCAAACTAAGAGTTATGACCTAAAGCTCTACCTAAATTTGCATTATAAATTACAAGGCGTAAGGCTAGCATTAGAAAACTTACCTCGTATCATATCATTTGTGTCATTATTTTAAGATACACATGTTTTTTTCTTTTTATATACTATAGTAAAGAGCATTTATTATTTTTATTAATTTCAAATGAAAAATGCAGACGTATTTAAAGGTTAAATCAATAAGATTCAGACATGATACAGGCTATATAACAGGCTTATTTCTAAGTGCTCACTTTCTCCTTTAAAGGACACGCTTGAAGTTTTAGCTGGATATAATTTTGAAGTCAAAGTTTCTAACTTTAATGAGGAATTAGCAACTACAAGCTTGTGAAAGCCCTTAATTTAGTGAAATTATGAAAGTTTAACTGTTTCATTGTTCGTATCTCACACAGTTAACAGGGAATATTTCACCCAATACTTAATTTGAGTATTTCCTACCGATATCATTTAAAAGCAAAGAGAATTACACTGGTTTTCATTGCTGGAACAAAATTAAAGTAGTTGTAATGAATCAACTTGCTCATGTTGAATCCATTTCTTCAACGCTCGATTTTACATAGTTAAATATAATGCTCGTATTAAGGTATAGTTGCTTCAATTTACTGGCTGCTGTCATGTGGCCCATAATATTGTACATGATTGTAAATTATTTTTTTTTCAATAATTGAGATTTTGGAAAAACAATGTTTTCCAGTCACCTCGTGTTTTTTAATTTATTCCTACAGAGAATGAAGTAATTTACAGGCAATTAACTGCTGTATCCCGGCGTATTTTAACACCTAATAGCAAGAATATGTAAGCTAAAACCTAGGTATGAATTTCTTCGCATGAATTTTAAAACTTTTGCTCTGTGTTGGAGTTCTACATTAATTCAGCTATTATCTGGATATATTTTAAAGTACGAGTCTCTAACATTTAGGAGCCATAGATTCTAATTTAAAATGATGTGTTAAATCTTAGCTACCTCATGGATCATTTTACTGCAATAAGGACTTGTATAATTACACAATCTATCAGCTTAAAAAGAGCAAGACTAACATGTTTGAAACTACTTGAAATAGATCTGCCCAGCGTAACTCAATTATTTCATTCTTAATGATATCGATAACGTTGTCTATAACGCTACAGCTGCTGAGAACTTCACGGGACATATGAGATAGAAACATAAACTCAGAAACAACGAAAACGAAAAAATTATTTCTCTTGAGTACACATATGAATCTGCAAAAGAAACTACTATACCTGGACTGGAAATACGATTAGAAGTTGTTATTGATGTTATTAACATAGCGATAAGGTTATGAGTTTGAGAGAGC
>VCRD01001652.1:27405-42665 GCA_006783055.1 Trinorchestia longiramus | reverse complement strand
AAATGCACGTAAATACAATTATAAAGGTGTTAATCATCGCATCAAAGTTTTTTAACCCTTTAGCGACCAATTTGTTTTTCTAGTTTCTACATTTAAGCTCACAAAGACCGTCTGTACATTGATGCAATGAAGTACGCTGAGAGCCAGGCAGCCAAAAGAACGACGCTGTAACATGCCGAAGCGTTCAAACCTAGTAGCAACCTCATATTGCTCACTGTTTAATTATTAGAAGAATTCTCCCAAAAACAGTGAAAGGCGACCGAATAGTACACTTGGTCGCTAAAGGGTTAAAGTACAATGTCACATTCAAAGAACCTTGTATTATGAGCTCTGTGGTTCCCTCTTACCTTGTCACTTCAGGTCTTCTTTAATTTCAGGGATGTCAAAGAGCATTTATTAACATCACCTTAATTTTTTGGTCACCAGCACAATACACGAAAATATTGTTCTCATTACATTATTTTAATACCTGAATCATAAATAGGTTTGTAATCTGAGAGAAGTGGTCTCCCGCGTCAGTATGTCCTGCAGGGTTCCATTGTTTCACACGCAATCTGCTACCAGGACGGAGTTGCTCGTAGTTTAATTCCTAATGATGGGGTGCAGAACCGCCCAAGAAATCCAAGGTCCTGATTGTCTAAGTGGCAATTGGGACTTGAAGCGACAAATTGTAAGTTGTAAGGTGGGCAGGGAGGATTTACGATCGGATTTACACAAGAAACTGTGAAAGGAACCAACTTCGGACGATCAAAAGTCCGAAGAAACCGAAGAATACGAATTTACATTTAACTTATTTGTACAGTCACATGTACTGAACGTTAATAAAACATGATAAATTGAAATTCTTGGATAGTAGGAAGGTGACTTTGAGATTACTGTGATATTTGCACAGCCATCTGTGATGCCATGCGCTGCTGTTCTACGTTCAATAGCAGATTTGTAAATATGTTCCTCCAAATTGTTATCACATGTAACACATTACTTTTTTAGTTTAGTCACTTTTCCAAATCAGCATAAAATCTTCTGCCAAACATCTTCATACTTTAATTGTTTGAAAAATCATGAATGTTTCGTTTCTCGTAACTTCTTCTTTATTCAAGTTGTATGACGTACTGTTTGCAAGTACATTACCGAAGATTTCCTGTAATTCTGGAAGAAAAATCGAAACTTCAGTTTCCTTATGATATCTTTTACCATTACGTTTCAGGTTGAGGCTTCAAATACATAACATTCACACTAGCATCTTCCTTTCAAATTTTTAATTTCATTTAAATTTGTTAACTCGAACATTCGTACCATTGAAAATTATGTATATACATACTAGTGTTAAAGAACGTGTTTTTCAAACACCTGAGAAAGTGGGTTGAGTGGAGCAAATTTCTGTGACCAGCAATGGTGAAAATCACGACTCCCAGAAACAAACCTCGGCTTCAATTATTACAAAAATATGTACATAATGAAACCCTTCCATACTAACCTGATTAGTGCTTTCCTAATATTGAAATCAAGTCGTGTAGTGTAATATTTATTGGTCTTGCTGGTACTGCCGTCGTGTAGCGCGATAGTCACTGGTTCTGTTCATTGGAAATATTATAGTCTAGTACCTACAGGTATTGCTAACATTTTTTTGAGCATTGTGACAAACATCGAAAGTAGCAATATTGCATTCTGACAGTGTTATGTAAGACAGTGCCACCATAATAGTATTAAACTCAAGTATGTAGTGTAATATTCACGGGCACTTGTAAGATTGCAATTGAGAAGTATAATATGGACTTTTCTAACTAATATTGGGTTCGAGTAGCGTGATATCATTTGGTCTGACCAATATCGCAGGCGAATGGCCCAATATTTGCTGATCGGACTAACATTTCAGGTGAGTAATGTAACGTGCACTGATCTTACAAACAGGGAAGTGGAATAGCATAATATTTACTGGCCATACTCCAAACGGTCGGGTTTCCCTGCAAGTGCTGGGTCGGTTAGGTTGACCTTGTAACCACAGGAACTTGAGTACTCATAACCGAGCTTGCATGTGACCAACCGCTGCTACTTGTTTCTTCTTTCTGAACACTTGACAGTGAACTCGTTCTCTTCGACCCTTGAAATCCCTGATAACTTCCAAAGCGATTCAATTATCAACAAAGAAAATATCGTAAATGTCTTCGAATTAAATTTGAGCATGTAGCTTGACGTGATTTCAGTTCTACTTTGAATAACATAACTGAATTACGTACCCAATGTTGAACCTCGTTGCATAGCGAAACTACATATTTTACCAGAAGATTTTTATTCGTTGTTATGTCGTATTAGGTAGACCAAATGGCTTACCAATAGAAAGTTGAAAAACAGAGGTAATAACGAGATCATAAGCATGCTAATATACTGTAATTGCTTACAGTTCAAAACTCAAATTCATCTCTGAAACGTAATGTTATATTTACCTCGTGTGTAGAGAAATCCTACTACAAAACATTGTTCAGTTTCCAAGAAACTGGTCATTTCCATCATTAACCCTTTAGCGACCAATTTCTTTTTCTAGTTTCTACGTTTAAGCTCACAAAGACCGTCTGTACACTGATGCAATGAAGCACGCTGAGAGCCAGGCAGCCAAAAGAACGACGCTGTAACATGCCGCGGCGTTTAAACCTAGTAGCAACCTCATATTGCTCACTGTTTAATTATTAGAACAATTCTCCCAAAGACCGTAAAAGAGGACCGTATGGTCCTTTTCGTCGCTAAAGGGTTAATGGCAATTGAAACGTATTGTAGATGCCAACCAAAACAAGTGACTTGAACCCTACGTCACTGCACGTCTTCAAAACGGATCCTGTTGTGGGTTTTCTGAATTAGTAAAAACAATTTCTTTCGGATACAGAGCAATCCCTGTAGTCTTGTGAAAAGCAGCAACATACAGCTGTATGATCCTGGGCTGTCTTCATCCATTCCTAAAAGTGTAAGACTACGGAGGATGCTCTACGTATTAGAAAAGTTGAGCGTATGAAATAAATAAAACTAAATCGTACAGATAACTCGAATTTTTTTCTTCAAATTTACGTCATGCTGAAAAGGGATGAGTGCAAGGGAGGGACTAAGAATGGCCTGTGAAATTATATAGTTTTCGACGGTCGTGTTATTTGTTCAAATTTTCTAATTGAAGAATGATATTTTAGGAAAGAGTATCTTAGTTTATGGAAGGATATAATCCATCTAGGGATGTGGCAGGTAATCTAACCATCTTTAAAGGACATGTTTTTCCACTAAATGTAGTCTTCACGTACTTACAGTACGTTGAAAATTGTCTCTGTAGAAAGTAATTAAGATAATATTTACATGCGATGATACACAATTTATTTTTTGTGAATCATTAGGTTTCATATACTGCAAAGATTATGGCAAACCTCTCCTATGGTTTTGATGTTTTCTATGATAAATGTTGCTAAAACACGTAGGTGAAGTGAACAGTCCAAACCGTCAGTTCAACAACCGGACGGACGAGCAAGCAGATGTCGCCATGGCTGACCAATAACGTCTTCATAATTATATATGCTGATTTAATAACCACCCATTAGCAGCAGTTATGAGTAGCATGCGCTCAGTCTCGGGATTTCAGCGAAAATAAGCTGTTACGTGCAGTGGTGATGACGGTTATAATAAATCGCTCCTAAGGAACAGAAGGCCTCTTGAAGTCATTTTCTTAAATTTACCGGCATATTCCCAGTCAATTTGAAATGATCTCCTGTAAATTTTTGTACACATCTGGTATGCATTTTTTCACATATCTCAGTAACGAGTCATCAGATAAGTCATACATTTTTCAAAAACAAAGTTCAAAATCCTTTGTTTTAAGTGCAGTCACTTATCAACGGTATTTTCAGTTCTATTGCTGGAATCGGTTTAAAATATGAGTTTTTCAAAAGAATATACCCTGCAGTGTTTTCCTTTATGTCACAAGGGTAGCCATCCTTTGAAAATACGAAAGAAGTACATTATGTACAGAATAAGAGGCTTCTCAGTTCTTAACTTCTTCTTTCATAATTACAGCTTCTTGCGTTGAAGAAATCCCAACTGGGAATGATGATCGAATGCATCCCCTGTTTTCGAATGATACACATTTGTACGATAACGCATAATTCGTTGGTTGCTTGTTTTGCAAGAATAAAGTAGTTTACTGAGGCTATGTTACTTTTTAATGGAAAACAAATAGCTTTCATGTGTAAACAAAGGTGTATACGATCGTAAGAGTTCAGAAAAACACTCTCACAAACTAGACTTCTTACTAACATTCAAATACGAGAAAAATTCCCCTGGTATAACAAGCGCCAATTTCTTGAAATAACACATCACTCATTTGTATTATGATCAAATTAAAGTAGTACAATTATCTAAAATACTGAATAGTGTGTACGAACTTTATGTCCCAAAATGAGGGAGGTCGCCATTTTTCGAAATACTGGTTTTGAAGAAAGTGAAGAAGGAAGTTCTCAGCGCTCTCGCCTTTGGCCTCCTCAGGAAATGTCCCGCCAGTGTTGTGAAAAAAAACGCAATGTGTCCGCACAAGTCTGCCTCACTCGAAAGACCTTGGTTACCGCTATTTCTGTCCATCAGTCTTGCCTCCGACTGATTGCTCTTGAATGTAAAAATATACTCGCATAATCTCTACCTTGAATTTCCGAGTCTTGACTGAAATTTTTAAAAGTAGTTCTAAAATAGGTATGGCATTCAAATTTTCTTTCCTCTACTTCACAAGTAAACATGTAATACTTCGTTTAAGCAACTATAATGAGGAGGTTTATGTTTAAAATCGTGTACAGTCCAGGACTAAGCCGCTCTGTTTTCACAATCGTAGCCATTCCAAGGAAGAGAATGGAAATTATTTGAATATAAATGTTAAGAATGAAGTTATGGCAACAAGAGGATCGGAACTCGTGTCAAAGGAAAGGCAGATCATCCGTTCGTTTATGAGTCAAAACTCCATCTTTAGCTACCTAGACTAGATCTACGGGATGGAAAGCGTTAGTTTGACCCTAATTTCAAGTTTTTTATCTTTTTGCCAAAGATTTAATTGAGCAACAGAAGGTCTGTGAGCTTCTGAATTTGATTACTTGGCAGATTTAAACCACAGTCAATCGCACACTCATTAGAAGAATAGCAAACGTATTGATTACGAAGGGGGCATGACAAATAAGCTCGAAATTAATGATAACAAAGGGATGGAGAATCGATACCCTCATCTACGACTGACAGTTAACGAATTTCCAATGATATCGACCATACCGAATTAAGATCAACAAATAACAATTGCCAGAATTGAGAAATTCTCAAATGATTAGGGAGAAAGCTTCTCGTCGCGTTACTGAGCTCATAGCTCTAGCGACCGAGCGGAAAAAATACCCGAATATCCATTAATAAAATGAGTATGACATCTCAGAGCTTAAGGACAATGGAGCTCGTGAAGCGTTCAATAAAAATGAGAGAGGCCTCGGCCTGTCCTTGAAGCAAGAGGAGCAAGAGGAGCAAGAGGCCGAGCCTCTGACCCTCGCGTCTGAGGCTCAGGTAGCCGAGTGAAAATAGCCCTCAGAACTGGTCCCCTCGTCGACTATAAAGCTGGTCACATGTCCCAAGTGGGTAGGAGGTGAGCTCATGGAGGGAGTCTCAAAAGTAGGTAAATGGATACTGGGTTGAACTTGGAAGTATGTATGAAGTGTTCCCTTTGTGGTTGACTTTCGCACGTCGTGTTATTCTGCGATGCCCAAGCGACATTCAGGAAAACTGGCAGGTATTTGGTAAGGTAAACATTAAATACACACATTCAGACTGTGAAAAATTAATATAGTAGAAATTAACAATGTATTAGTTAATAATGCTCAAATTGATATCGCAAATGTATCAGCGGATGAATCGATGATTTGCATTTTAATGAAGACATGAGTAAATTACGCTGTAGAATATGCACACATTTGCAGTTTTTCAGACAAGTTTTTGTTTGATATCAAGAAGAGGGGTCATAAAAATTGTGTTTGCTGATCATTTATTGCGGGAAACTTGTTTACAAGGCCCAAAGAACTTGAGGAACGGGATGAAACTCTGCCACAAAAATAGTGAAAATATGATCATATTAAAATAGAATTCCATGACAGGACTTAAGTCTGTCACTTTAATTAGTGTTGGTCTCATATGACTGAAATTCAACTGAAAATATCTTGTGGACTTCCACTATAACGAGAAAGGAGCACTCTAACTAAGCTATCTTTTTCATGAGCAAATTTTCATAGAGTGAGCTCTGAAGGTTTGTTGCTAGTAACTGCACTGCCGACTTCTACGCCGCTTCCGTATTTCTTGATATTATTTGAGCTCTCAAGACAATTGTTATCGTTAGAGAAACAATTTAGCTGATACTCCACTATTCATGAAGCTTCTACACTTGCTCTGTATCATCAGTAGGTAAATATGTTCAGTCGGGCCATTCCAAACAGCCACGACGAGTTTCTCAGCAACGTAACGTCACATACAGGATGTAAGCTAGGATGGTCATGGGAGCCATACACGCTCATGCAGAGCGTATGTCGTAGGTGTCAACTCAATTCTTCCAACAGATTGTCTTCAACGTGTGTGAGGTCACCTTGAAATTCGTTATCATTACATTGTTATTCAAACATAAAGTTTCGGGGAGCTTTTGTTATCACATATTCACTAAAGAATACCAGAATTTTCTTAAACAGGCTTGAACGTTGACGCTTTGAATAAAGATAGGGCTTACTAAAAACTTGTACAGCGTGGTCTTGTCCATCAAAGTTTCGACTTGCGTATGGGGTCGTTGACAAGATTAAATACAACAAACAAGAATGCACATTGTGACTCGTATGATGTTTGCACAACCGCCAGAAGGAGCTGCCAGACGCAGAGTAATATTAGACTTCTATAAACACTTTAGACCATACACACAATCTTCGTCCTCACGATCATGACTTCTAGACCAGCGTGGTGATTGTCTCCAGATAGGGTGAAGAAAAATTTCAAGGTGAAGAATATACATCTGTACTGAAAAATAACAATGGCTCGTATACAAAGAGCGAAGCTTTTTATAAATAAATTCACACGGTTTTACTTCGTAATGTGACGCTAGATTAAACATTTACTCATATTTTTTTGCAGCGAAGATGGTTATGGTGTTTTTATAGGGATTCTTCAAAGGTCTTATGGAGATTTTTTAATGCTAAGTCTACCGACAGTATAATTTCTTTTTCCAGGAATCTGAAGGCCCTTTAATTGTTTAGATTATCACCAGGGAGGACGTAAGAAGTTTTGCGATTGTGGCAGTTTTAGAATGACTGTAATTTTGTCTGTTGTTCACTTCCGTGCCTCTTTGAATCTCTTAAATGCTGCTTCAAGCTACATTTTACTCAACTTTAAGGAATTTAATTTAACTCTCACACTGAGCCCTTCACTACGCATGTCTAAAATAATCTTCCATTCAATCATGACCATTCAATTAGACATAAAATTGAATTTACTGATAAATTAACCTAATCAGGAAGAAATTAATTCCAGCTGAAAATTAGGTGGGTAATGATATAAACTGGATTAATTTCATGTATATTCTAATTTTAAATAACGAGTCATGTTTGTCAAAAAAAAATTTTTTTTCAATAAATGAGAACAATGGGTTTATCAGGTTTTTCTTCCAGCATGTATTCTTTTCGTCCCATGATCATTTATATTTTCAGTAAAATTCTTTGGCTTTATAGAAGCAACAATGAACTTGCTAGTACTTTAAAACGTATAAAGTTCCAAATCTGATTTAAATTTCTAGCCCACAACAACTTAAACATTCAAACCGAACTTGTATCATTGAGTCTTTATGAAAATCCTGCCTTGCATACCACAGTAAGACACCTCACTGCTCTGAGTGCAGTTAATACCGTCTAGTGGCTGCATTGTTGCTTAGGACAATCGGCCAAGAACGGAGGGCACAGAGAGCCACTTACAACACTCACAGGACCCTCATGGATCGATCAATCACACAGGCGCCAATCATTGAAGGTTTGGCAGGGGGATTTCTAGCGAGATTTCTACTTGGACTTGAGAATAGTTTGATCATCTGAAATTCAACTACGCATATTATCGAGTATTTTTCATAAATCTCCATGATATTTTGATGTTGTTTGGGTTTTCATTTCTGGATCCATCTCTGTAGGCATTCTGATGACATTTCTGAATGAATCTAAAAATTAACAGACCTGAGTGATTCATAACTGAGATTAAGATCCACTGACTAGAAATTCATTGATGCTTCTAAACAGTGAAATTTTTTTAGTTCAGTAAAAAAATATCTGGAGGAATTATCATTTTTTCCATTTTTTATCAATGATAAACACCTAAAATAAATTGACTCACACTTGAGAACATAGATGCATATTTAAACTACCACATGTGTTATAGAAAGATGTTTTACATAAAGATGTATTATATCAAAGGTACAACAGAATAATAAATGAATAATACAAATACGAACAGATTGTCTTTGCTTCCACTCTTACACATATTTAGCACTCTTTGTTGCACAGATCACAAGTTTCGGCACAGATCTGGCAACAAAACGTCCTTCTAGCTCTTACATGTTTGATAGTCACGACTGAAGTAGGATTGCGGGTCTTGACCCAACTGAACGAAATTGAGAATCATCCCTCAATTGTAGGTGTTAACCAGGGTTTTAAAAAAACAAAAGTCTAATTTTTTTTCACCAAACCCACCCCACCCAATTTCTTTTGAAGCAACCCACTGTTTTTTGTGTATTTTTGGGAGGGAAATTTTGTTTTATTGCTTTATTTTTTGTGTTATTTTAGATTTGATTTGGTTTTTACGTAACCTATGCATATATTATTTGTTGTTATGTTTGAAGCATAGATGATAACGCACTTCAAAGTTTGCAGTACATAAAACCAGTACCAAAACTTAAATGGAGAATTATCTATTATTATTCATAGAAAAGTGCATGCCAATTTCATTGGTATAACATGAACTTGTTTAAGTTGTTTGTAAATTTCAAAGAGATGCAAAGCACTTTTTATAATAAGTTGTAAACCGTTTGTGGTAAATAGTATAAACAAAAAAATTGAATACAAAAGATAAATAAGCAACGGAAGCGTGGCTTCACAAAAGAAATCCATCATACATCACAGATATTATGCAATTTAAGTTAAGAGAACCATCAGGTTTCCTCCTCGCATGCTCAGGAATTAATTTATGTCCTCCATAACACCAGAGAAATGTTGAAAAATAATAATTTTGAACAAAAACATGGAAAACAGCCACAGAGACAGTTGGCTACATGCATCTGCACTTTCATGGTCAAGCTTCACGCATGCCATACAAGTTCCGGTTCAATTGAATGAATTTTTTTAACATCGAGTTTTGTGTGAAGCAGTGTACGAAATAGATTGGGGGCAGACAAAGCCGAAAAGCTTGCAAAAATTTACTGGTAGCTAAGGGTAGGGAAAAATTCAACGGGTTAGCTTTTATTTATTTCAAAAATGTTCAATTTTCAGCATTAATATTCTCATAAAGGTATTTGCTACAGCAGCGTTCAAAAAACTTAACGTGAAACGAAGAAGTTAAAATAATAAAAAATTATTAAAATAACGATGGAAATGAAACATTATTTGCGAAATATCGTTGAAAATTTATTAGCAATTCTAGTCGAGAAAATTCACTCGATGTAGAGACCGGTTTGCTGCTGGATGCCCAGAGACTTGACATCTTCTGGGTGATGGTAGATCGTGCTGGGGACTACGACCACGTAATTCTACGAAAACTTCTTCGTTCACTCTAAGCATCACGTGATTCTACGAGAACTTCTTCGTTCACTCTAAGCATCACGTGATTCTACGAGAACTTCTTCGTTCACTCTAAGCATCACGTGATTCTACGAGAACTTCTTCGTTCACTCTAAGCATCACGTGATTCTACGAGAACTTCTTCGTTCACTCTAAGCATCACGTGATTCTACAAGAACGTCTTCTTTCACTCTACGCACTACGTGATTCTACGAGAACGTCTTCGTTCACTCTAAGCATCACGTGATTCTACGAGAACGTCTTCTTTCACTCTACGCACCACGTGATTCTACAAGAACGTCTTCTTTCACTCTACGCACCATGTAATTCTACGAACACTTCTTCGTTCACTCTAAGCATCACGTAATTCTACGAGAACGTCTTCTTTCACTCTACGCACCATGTAATTCTACGAACACTTCTTCGTTCACTCCAGACATCGCGCAATTGCTCCACTGACGGAGCAATTAAAAGCGAGATGTGTGTCATGGGAGAAAGGCCGGGCGTAATGATCAAATCTGACGTATCTTTGCTATGCATCTCTAGTGAAATCTCTCTCTGATAGATTTTTTCACGAAATGCTACACATAATTCTGTGATTACCCCAAAATTTCTGAATTCGAATTTATAACATTCTCTAGAAATAAAGTTAAAAATAGTTATTGCAGGGTTCTGGGCTCAAATTAAATCTTCCAGCACAATAATATTGCTAATATTAGTTAATGCTCCTAAGAACTTGCCTAGTAACTCGCTCTTCAAATTCAGTTAATGATATTCTGTACAGTGAGTCATAATTATTGTGTACCACAACTCACATAATTAGGAGAATCAAGAATTAAATCATAATTTTGCACCACGCGTTGTGTAATTTATAAGTACTACGAGTCATATAGTTATTGTGACCAAGAGTTATCGAATTATAAGTGTTGTACCACCAGCACGTAATTATTGTATATAGCGAACCGTATTATTGCGTACCACGGGTCGTGTAATTTGTGAATATCACGAGTTATATCACTCTGTAAAACGGGTCACGTAGTGACACCACCAACTTCGTCGACTGGTGAGCGAATCCGCTTGCGAACGAGAAAACCTGGGTTCGAATCCCGCTGCCGCCATGGTTGACGCGGCTAGAATTACGGCATGGGACTTGGGTAACCGAATAGTTATCGAAGTAATTATCCGACCCAAGAATGGGGCAGAAGGTTCGTTCCTATAGCCTCATTCTATTCTAGTGTGTTCTACGAGTCATGTACTTTCTGTGAACCGTGAATCTTGCAATAAGTGTGCGCCACGAATCATGTATGCATTATGTACAGCGAATCATGCAAAAGTTGTGTTTCACGAGTTATGTAATAAAAGTGCATTGCGAGTCGTATGAGAAATGCGTACCATGAATCTTATTTGTATCCCCCAAGTCATATAACTACAGTAAAGGGTACCAAGAGTCATAAAACTAGTGTGTACCGAGAATTATACAATGATTGCTTAATATGAGTCATGTAATTTATTACGTGATGAATAAAGACTGTGAGTAAGACCGTTACCCTTCCTCCTACGCTTTTTTACTCCTCGTACCTGTGCATTATTGAGGTGCCTGTGTGTGATTGATGCTCTAAATTTAGACGGCATGGGACTTGGATAGAAGCCCATGAATGGATCAATCGGGCGTTTTCTGTTAGCATATTCTAATATATGCTATTCGGTTTTATTTGCTTGTCAAACTTGAGCAAGTAATACTACCTTGGCAGTTTTATGGAGACGTTATGACTTAACGAAATCGAGTTATAAGTAATTCTGTCACCAATATTTACGCTGTTTCTTCCCACAACTCACTACTCGCAATAAAATGTTAAGAAACCTTTTGTTTTACTCTGCCAGTGACTGAGCAATAAAGAGACTAGTAAGTGTAGGTTCCACTCAAGGGAGATGATCACACAACGGCTACACTATAGGATGTTGAACACTACACAGACGCACTATTTGATGGCCCGTTGCTCCGGTTGAGTTGTTTGATCAGCTGCAATGCTGGTCATGACGACGTTCTTGGGTATTAGTTAAAGTCTTTAAATAGTTTGCCCAGAGTTTAAGAAGAAGAGATAAAAGTCAGTTGTGATTTTCGTGCAGAGACTTACCATGTCAAAGTTCGTCTATCGTGATCGAGTGCGAAGCATGTCTGTAAAGTATGTTCCGAATACATGTTCGAAGTCCATTCGAGGGTTTTGCTTCGAATTTTATGGTTGCTCCATATTGACACCAAACGATCCCTCACAGTCATGGGTGAAGAACGTTTCGTAGTAATTTGTGCAGTGTATGATATTGACAGACTCTCGTTGATACGGTGCGTCATTGCAGATATATGGAATGAAAACATCACTCTCTTTCGACGATTTTTCTGCCTCAACGTTGATGCCTCTCACACTTACTTATCAAAACTTTGTTTTACATTGCTTATCTCTATCTCTACATCATGTGTATTTATGACCAATGTAAATTTGTCATTGTTTGAATGTTAACAATTTCAATAGCAGTATTCATTAATAACAGCGATTCAAATTCATTTATGACAAAAATGGTAGCATAAATTTCACCCCATTATCAATTCTTTGATGTATAAGACAATCTAACAGAAAATGGTGACGTCAAAATGTCCAAAAATTCACAGCCAAAATATAAAGTTGATATGACAAATTTCCATTTGACTGACATGGTATGTATAACTTTACACTCATGTCGATTCGCTTGCGCTATTATTTTCTATCATTTCTCCTTCTTTATCGATTGAAAGCTACTGGCACTGGCTTTATCATTCCCACCGATTTTAAGGAATACTTCAAACATAGATACACGCTTAATTAATGAAGTACTCGATTTCTAAGTCAGTAGGACACGGCTGTATGTATTAATACTCGTACACAGTCTTAAGCTATTAGTATACGACTTAGCATATCAACTGGTTCTTAAATTGGACCAAATTGCAGCTTAGGAATGAAAATGAAGGATGATAGCGGAGTGCATTTAGCCCCCGGAAGCAGCACCATCGTCCCGTTACTATGGAGTAGCAATGCGATGACATGCATCACAACTGCGACGCTTGGCTGCAGGTTTATCCTACTAACTATAAGCTGATGAGCCTCAGGAATGAAAGTGACCTATACCTTGAAGAAAGTATTGTATTAATTCAATAGGATGTGCTTAGAGACCTTCAGTTCGAAGACACAGTTCCATACAGTGAAGTCGGTGCTTTGATTACGATAGGCTTTTTACTCCCAAGATCAAGACTACGATAGTCGATTTAGTGGCGTCTAATGGATATTTAGCCTCAAATGCTCAAGCATTTACAACTATTCCAGCACTACATCTTAATTTTTGGTGACGTAATATCAGGTAACAAGTTTCAGCAGTTCTAAATGTATCGTATTTCAAATTTGTGTGAATCACATTGGTGAACCAAATGAGAAGTTCTGACGATTTACAGTGACGTTCATATCTGTTCATTCGTATTATTATTCTTATGGTGAGTCATTATTTTCATTATTATGTGCTCTTTCGTCCGAATACTGGGTGTCCGAATAGTCACTGCATACTGGAATTTTATTAATACATGTTTCATTCTACAAGAGGTAAATCTGCATGAAAGTTATGAACAGCGCTGAGAGTAAACCTCGTAGCATCAAAACAGGCTTGGATCGTTCTTATTTTGTTTTTTGAACATGTTTGCTTAACTTGAACATATCTGCTTATAAAAATCTATGCAAGTACAAAGTAACTTTCAGAACACACTGTCTTATTTTATTAAGTATTATATTCCCTTACGTTTTTCTACTGTAGTGGGCAACATCAGCAGTCTTGACTATGTTGTAGGCTTTGTTGGTAGTCGTTGTCATGATGAAAGTATTCAATCTCCTGCAGGCAGGATGACCTGCAGTCATGAACGAACAGCATGACTTGCATGAATCAAACAACATCGGATCATGTTCCCCAATTTTGGATCACTGGTGTCGAATTTACATGAAAAATAGGAAAGAATAGAAAAACAATGTATTTTCAATGAAATTGATACATAAAACTTTTTTCAAGATGGGTTTTTAAAATGCCGTATTATAAAATCCTTTAGTAATAATTCTATGCATAGTAAGTGTTTAACAGCGACGCCTACGGTTATGACATCGAAACAAAGCTGAAAAATAAAAGTACGCTAAAGCTACAAAAAGAATTCATTTCGAAACAAGTTGCGTACAACAATTACAAGACGCGCAACTACAAAGAAGATAATACATTTTCAACCTTCTTGTCCTTGAACTAGTAATATGAATCACAAAAATTTGAAATGATGACATAATTAATTGAAATTTTTGATTTTATTTTGGCAAGCAAACAAGTTTCAATTACAAATAATGATTTAAAAACTAAATGTGGAAGTCCACACCGTCATGTGAGATGATGATTAAAATATTTTACAAGGGATATCTGGTACCTATAAATTTATGTTAAATCGTAAGTTCAAATATTACAGATATTTGTTATAAACACATTAACTGGCATGAACACATGAGCTTCATGATATTATCAACTATGAAATGATATGTTGACACATCTTAAAATTTTTTCAAATAGTGTTATGGTTACATTGAAATGTTTCACAGGAATTTATTAAGACACTTCACCTCTTCTAAATATATGTCATTTTAGGAGGAAATGGCACCTACCTATATATACTTTTGTTCAGGGATTATTATGTTGAGGTTGGGTGTACATTTTTATCATTGAAAATAGTGTTATGGTAACATTGAAAATAGTGTTATGGTTGAAAATAACCTAATGTAACCTAACCTAATGTAACCTAATGTAACCTAATGTAATAACCTAATGTAACCTAATGTAATAACCTAATGTAACCTAACATTGAAAATAGTGTTATGGTTACATTGAAATGTTTCACAGAAATTTATTAAGACACTTCTCCTCTTCTAAATATGTCATTTTAGGAGGAAATCGCACCTATATATATATATACATTTGTTCAGGGATTATTATGTTGAGGTTGGGTGTACATTTTGATCTTGTAAAATTTCAGTAATATATAGGTTAATTAAAAGCTAATTACTTTCACGAAAATTACTAATTTGTTTGTTCATTTTACATCATTACTGCGTGTATGGTGGCGCAATGAATGTGAAGCTGGTCATCTACCTTATGACATGGGAAAATGAATACGCAAGTGTCATGAATGACCAAGTCAAGTGAGTGTTAACTTTAATTCCCTTGTACCGACCTAAAGATTAAATGTTTTATGCATGAACGTCCGGTAGTAAACGCAAGTCTTGTACTTCTACTTGATCACAAAACTTCGAGAGAGCTATGAAGTCTCATCTTCCTTCTTTATACAGGGTGTCTCAAAAAAATGTACTCACCCTTTAACCG
>VCRD01001652.1:7341-23150 GCA_006783055.1 Trinorchestia longiramus | reverse complement strand
TTAGGTTGTGGTTTGCGGAAAGTACTCAGGTTTCGGCAAAGAAACGCTGTTATTCTGTTAACGCTGTTAACAGAAACGCTGTTATTCTCTTAACGCTGTTAACAGAAACGCTGTTATTCTGTTAACGCTGTTAACAGAAACGCTGTTATTCTGTTAACGCTGGTAACAGAAACGCTGTTATTGTACCAACTTCATTGTAAATAGACGTTTGTGTTTTTTGTTTTGCTAACGACTCCTGTAACCTAATTTCGACATAAGTAGCAACACAAGTTAGCATGTATTAGATTTTTACAAAAATAATGGCCGATTTCAGAAGCCTTCTACACTTTCGAGCGGCCATTATTTTTGTAAAAACCTAATATATCATCCACTGGTGATAACGCAGTGCCAGTTATTCTAGCGCCGACAAAAATGGAATGCAAAACAAGAATTGTTGGCAATGTATTTTTCAGCCGTGGTTTATAAACTACAATACATAACGGGTTAAGTTGATGTTTTCAAATAACAGTTTCTATCTATCAAATAATTGATAAATAATCTTTAAAAAGCTCCGAGGTTTCGAGGCCTGAATAAGCAACTCTTTTCATGTCATGGTCTAAAGTGAAATGAATGCCTGTCGATGGCAGAGCCTTGAGTAATAGTTTATAGATGATTAAAATAATAACCTTCTTTTCTTTTTTGTCGAAAATAAGTATCTTCCACGTCAGCACAAAACTGATTTTATTTTTGGCGTTCCATTTTCTTTTGCGTTACACTTGTACAAACAATACTGGATTTTTAAATGCGTTTGTAAAGAAACGTTGGTAAAGAAGCACTAGTGCTATGCTAGGCATAGAATTTGAAAAATTTTAGTCCCTTGGACGTATTCCGAGGCTTCCGACCATGACACCAATGTATAAACCAGCAGCAAGGACTACATACTATAGTAGTCCTTGATTATAGTAGTCCTATTATAGTAGCCCTTGACCAGCAGTTACTCCGTGCATCACAACCACGGGACTTATCAAAACTAATATGAAGTCAGCGACAATGGAACTCACCTTGAGATGTCAATTTAGAGAAGCCATAATCAGTTATCAGTATTACTTAGCGTGAATCATGAAAAATGGTAACTGAAATCCAACACAATTGCACAGATTTATCGATATACCTTCGTAATTATAATTCTCGCTGTATTCCTTTTTGAAATCTAGCGGAGAACTCCACGATGTTACTACGAACGCTGTTATATTTTACGCTTTTTATAGCACGAGTAAATTCTAGAATTAAATTCTGATGGGCTTCCCCTCTGAATAAGGAAATCATCACATTTGAATGTATGTTCACTATACGTACACACTATTTTTGTACGTTTTTTCTTTAGCAAATAATAAGAACTTGCAGTCACTTTAAGAACTTGGGAGTAGTGAGGCTATGAAAAGCCCTGTGTTCCCACAATCAAACTTATTTATGGCCCACTTGCGAGCCAATATCAATTCAATTCCTTTATTTTTTAGTGGCTTATGGAAGTAGAGTCTGACGCCTGACTGCAGCGTTGAACGTTAGAGCCCTTGGATGGAGAATTAAAATAATAAATAGTCACAGTTTTTGAAGTTGAGGCTATGAAATTGGAGAGTATGAAATATGAGTTGTTAAATTATATTGTAGAATTAATTTAGGCAATTCGGAGAAGTGAAACTGAGAAACTCGAACTTAGGAGGTTGTGCATGGAAAGTGTGGAATTAAGGCGTGTGTAAATAGAAGTTTTGAATTCAATAGATTGCACAGTTCGCAGATGTGCACTGCGTTGGTTGCCAAAAAGTTAAAAGGAACCGTGGAAAAGAAAAGCTTCCAGCCATGAGGAGTCTATGATGTATGAGGCTGAAAATGTGGTGTCTATAATTGAGGAGTCTGGAAATTTGGGGTCTGCAATTGAGGAGTCTGCAAATGGGATCTGTGATGAAGATTCTGTAACTCTGGTGTCCGTAAGGGAGAAGTCTGTAAAGGGTGTCAATAATTGAGTAGTCTGTAATTATGTTATTTGTAACAAAGAGTTCCACGAGAGAATAGTGGAGAAGTTATTAATTGATAGTATTCAGGAAAGAAAACATTATTGAACTATTCCTGGTTAAGGTTGTCCAGTTGAACTATTCTCACAATGATGGATACGATAACGATGGCTATCCCTATTCATTGAGAGTTACGAACGAACAAACATTTCAACTATTCCATTTTGAGTACATTACAACATCGCAAAATAAATTCTTTCGTATTGAACACACAAAATGATCCTGAAACTATGCCTTTTTAATTTATTACAGAAACGACTTGCAGGTAACTATAAAGCAATGAGTTATTTGACGTATAATTGACCTGTTATTGCAAGCATGCCAGAATTAACCATTGATTTTTCTCAACGTCGTAGCAAATACTAGCAAATAACCTAATGATGGCTTCCTAGAATTTTGATAGCAGCAACTTCTTCGATAAAATTATCGTATATGATGGCTGCTTGCTGCACCTTTTATTATCGGCCATTATCAGCACAAACTGATGCGTTAACAATGGTTTGCGCGTGTAGTCGATAGTAATAACTCGCACAAACCAGTCTTGAGACTGACTGAGGGCTAGTCTCTTTGTGTGAAGGAAAATAGTATGTAGCAGAATTAGCAGCCCAAATAGCAACGTGTTTGTTCAATCCTTTCTAGAACAAACTTACGAGAACGCATAACGTGAATAAAGTACAGAATTAGAGCTAACTTCAAATTTCATATTAATCATACGAAAAAAAATTAAAAGGCATCTCCCTAAGACTTAAATTTTTGCATACAGTTAGCTTTGTGGCAAATGCTGGTATAGAAATGCGAGTTTTTGGGCAAATTCAGTTTTGTGAGATACTGAAAGTTATACATTGCGCGTTTGTCTAATTCCCATCGTTAATTTTACACTTTGGTGTTTGCAATGAATATTTATCGTTACACAACAGTCTGGTTATACAGAACATAAATGAAATAATGAATGCGCGAATTTGTTATGGATGGCAATTAATTAATATCGGTAGGTGTGTGTATGTACTGTAAAATATGAATACTGGGAACTTCCTTCGACTGTAGTTTAAAATGAGGATAAATTTTTTCAAAAGCCTTTTTTAATAGACAGCCTGATATTCTTATCTTTGTGAACTAAAAATAATTCCGATTGTATGATGAACCTAGTATATGAAAATCATTTGTGTTCTTGCAGAATGATTTCAGGTAATCAATATTGAACTTTTTCTTACTTATTCATAATTAAGTAAAAACGAAGCTAGAAGACTGACATCAGTGACAATTTTTTTGAATTGAAGGGTCGTCAAAAGTCAACGAAAATGTTAGATCACTCGACTACCAGAATTGTGAGCTCATCTCTGAGTTTGCTTCAGGAGTTCTCTACATGATCACACTTCCTGGGTCATCAGTAATGGCTGACGCACCGTCAATTTCGATCACGGCTTGTCATTTTTCACTCGAAAAAAAAACAAGGAGACAATTGCTCAACTCCATAGCAAGTCAATTTATTATGAATGAGAGTTCTCAATCTTACTTTTGGTTGTTTCCGTGTTAGTGATTTCAAATTAATAAGTTAATTACTTCAATAATAAACAATACTATTACTGTGAATTATTGTGCTATGGAATGTATAAATTTGAGAGCACTTCATTACAAAAACATGCCATTTCGTTATTTCGCAGCAGCTCTATTTGCGCGTGCTCAGAGACATCAATTTTCATGAATATGATTTGAAGCCATGTCTTCATCATCCTACCTTGAGAACAGTGAGTAATTTATAATACCTCATGACAATGAGCGTTATATTTCTGTGTCTTCTGAGTAGCTCAGAGAGCAACCACAGACAGAGCGAGGAGCGGCAGCCAATCAGGTTGCGACACGGAAAATATATCCTACTAGCACAACAAAATTCCGTATGGTTCGCGGTACACGAGCACAGATCTATACAATTTTGATTTTATTTATTGATAAATATAATGCGTATCTCTAATGTTATAAGATTGTGTTCAAGCAGTTGAAATCATAATTTTTTCTGAGAATTGTCGCTTAAAGTATTGAAACCAAACGTCTAATTCTTCGTCAAAATTTGTATCCAAATTTCTATGTACAGGTTTTTGGTAAGCCTGTGCATCGGAGTCATGAATTTTCGTTATCTTTCATACACTTAAAAAATGATAGGAGGAATAACAAGGCCCCTCGGCCTTCAAATGACGGTCCCCAAGTTCAATGTTATGGGGGGTATTATTCATGAGTGTTAGAGGCACGCAAGGTTGTCACTGGTCACGAAAGTCCTATGATGAAACTAATATTTCCTTTATGTACGCTTGTGCAGACTTAGGTTTGTAGGGTTCCATATGGCACTTTTCTGAATCACTAAGCAGCTTCACAACAACCTCAAAGGCGTCGTAACTCAAAAACGTGAAATGGTTATTTCCTACGGCTATTATTTTCAAAATTTATTCCAACTTCCAAGCAAGCCTTAAATGCCAATATTTACACAAACTTTCAGAATAAGATTCTGGTATACAAAACTTATATTTTCACAATTCAAAGTTTATCTGTTTTGCTGTTGTACTTACTTTTCTTCCCTCCACATCGTTGTGCAGCAGCGTTGGTCAGCAGCGTCAGGAGAAGGAGCTGAAAAGACGGTAAGAAGCTTAGATTTAGAAAGTGGCTAGAGATATATGGAATATTTTCACATCAATAATTGAATGTTTTCCCATTTCTAAAATTTCATACGTCGTGTTAAGTTTTCATACTCTATGAACGGAAGGTGAAATGACAGTTTCGCAAGCTGCTCAAATCATAGCATGCATGCATTTGTAAAAGCTGACCTCAAAGAAACAACTCATCCAAGATAATTGTCTTGCCTTGTGCAGATCATTATTTTGATGGTCTATCATGCAGAAGTGACATGATGTCTCCTGAGATCAATGACAGTTCATATTGCTTCCAGTGGACTTCGTAAACTGCTTCAAGAACATGATCACCTCTTCTGTCACGGTACTTTTCTTTGACCTCACTTCAAACCTCATACTTTTGATAGAAAAAAGATTACTTTGATAAGATAATAGATTGATGTTTTTTCATGAATTATCGATTTACCGGATGTTCGGTACTAACTTTTATTGTTCAAGTTGGATTGATGAAAAATCCTATGAATCTGCAGGGAACTTAAATTTAAAAAAATCTTTTTACAGTGTCCGTAAAAAGCTTCAAAATACTGAAAATTATCATCCTCTATATAAATGATTATTACTAATTTCCTAACCGGAAGACTGTCATGCCATAATGCGAGTACAGGCTCTTCAAATACGAGTATTTGACCCTGTCTAGTAGGTGACCCAATAATTCGGTCACCTTCTACATATGTTTTGCAGGGGCTTCATGATCTTCCCATATATACTAAATATAGCAACGTACTAACTCATGATACGTGGAATCATTAAACGAATATCGCTCGACCTTTGGTTTTCAGTTGCCGTTCAGACGATGAAATTTCATTTGATACTTGTTCAAAGGTCGACTTCGATCGTACAAATGACTATCACTAACATTACTGAAGCCTAGGGCGTATTGGTGCGTTGGCCAGCTCACATTCTGAGGTAGTTCGTGTGCAATCTGTTACTTGGTTCGCTACAATATATTGTCTACTATTTTGCATCCTGTGTACTGTTAAACTGTGCTGGTTGCCGTTAAACGACACAGCGCTACTGAGCACTGGATGGAAGCAGTGTAGGGGGCACAACAAGAAGGTACATGCAAGCCTTCATCGTTGCATGTCTCATTCCTTTCGATTGGCCCCGCGACCTTTCATCTTAGCTGAGAAGGGCAACTTTTACGAGGTCAGAGCATTATTTTCGTGATAGAAATTCCTCACCGTATGGTAAGACCATTCTTACGAAATTGCGTTCGTACATAATTAGAACGAGGCGAGGCTAATGTAATTAGGGCCAAGAAAATAATATGCTCTGCTCGAAGTCAATAAATAATACTTTTTACTGTAAAGTACCTTTAACTTTAGTACAATTGCGTACTACGTCCACTTTTCTCTATTTCTCCAGATGACGTCAGAGAACAAGCGAGCTCTGACGTAGGTGACGACTGCAAAAAGCAAGTTTGCAGAGCGTGACTTAACAGCCAACGCCTGGCCACTCCTACTAGATCTCCTTCAAATTAAATTGCTTTTCTCTGACTGAGCTCCCTAGTCACTTTGTTTTTGAACAAATTTTTGTAGGTTTTTGAGCCCAATGACGGTGGAAGGAGTTTGCCTCAGGATATGATATTACGGATGTTTTAGTGAATCGATTTTAGTTTTAATTCGAATCCCAATGAAATTGTGATTCTAGTCAAGTCGAATTTCAGAGAATAATGATGACTAAAACTATAAATTTTGCTGAAAGTAATGATAAATTTCTGAACACGCACGTTTTGAGCATCAGCTCCTCCCCACAAAGCTAACTTGCGAAGACACAAATGCACATATAAAGATACTGATAAATCACGAATCTCCTGATGCGATAACAGTATCATAAAGAAGAAATTTGTAATTACGATAAATCTGTTTTTCTAGAAAAAAATTCACGTTCTATTCGAGGAGAGAACTGGACAAAACCTAATTGCAATAATCAGACAAAAACCATGTCACTTTGTGCACATTTCTAGCAATATTTACTGACCGTCCTTGTAAGAAAACGATATTGTGACATACATCAAAATACTGCACGGATCAAAATAGAAGTCACAGGTCAAGAGATGTCAGACTCGAGAGTTTCTTAGAGGTAAAGTAACAAGGTTATGAGCGATTTTCCCGGCGGACGGTGACGCAATTCCTCAGCAGAAAATCAATTTTACTTTCATAATGTTGAGCAATTAGCAAGGCAGATTCTGATGTCTCTGAATGGTAGAGCAAGAGTCAGGGTAGAGTTGAATGAACCAAGTGGTAATTAAGCGAACACATACATAATTTTACGTCATTAGAAGGGAAAACATTTTCGAACTGAACTCTCATGTGAGAACTGGTCGTAGGTCAACATAAGGTTGCATATTAACTGATGTTTCTGGGGAAGTAAAGTACTTTTAAAAGAATGACTTTCAACCACGTTAGAACTTTCTTTGTAGCTAAACACGGATTTCCAGAAACTACAGCACGCCCGAACGTAAACAAACGCTTGTGGCCAATTATACGTTTCTAAGGAAAAATTTGCTTTCGCCACTTTATTAGTTAAGAGGAGTTGTTTATTGGCTTTAACTAGCCAGCACTCGCCGTGTAATACGAGCAGCAACAACCAAATTATTCAACTGCTCGCACTTCTCGCCACGACGCACAACGCAAGCTTGTCGGACCCGCATGTTCGTAAGCGGTCTTCATACCGCAACTCATTGATGTTCATTTGTTTGTGTTCCGGCCGCTGTCTGACTTTCAGAGTGCGAGTTCCGTGAACTGCTTAGAGAAAACCAAGCAAAAAAGTCTCATCAGTTGGGAATTTTAGGGAGAATTGTATGGAAACTACTAATAAAATTATACGCAGTGTGAAATGATATTTTTACCGTGAATTAGATATCTGGCGTTCCTCGTAGGCTACTGATGTTGTTTCCTTGTTTTATATTTGTAATCGCCAATAAAAATATTTAGATCCGCGTACTACTTTAGCTGTTGTGCATGTTGGAGATAGAGCATCACACACGCGTTGGAAAGCTCAATGTGTAGGCGATTATTATTAAAAAATCTCCTGGTAAAACTGTTTGGCAAATACATTCATAAATTTCAAGTGACGGCTTCAGAAAACAAAAACCATAACTATACTATATCAACTTTGCATTCATATTTTTCCTAATTAGCAGCAGTATAATTTCTACTCGAATTGTAATTTACAACGAATTGTAATTTTGATTTACAATTTCAGTTCAATTACGTGCCATTTGTCTTATCAGATGTACAGTTTTAATTTTTTTTATCTCACATTGAGGCTTCGGTCCTGTACATCACAAACTTTAGTAATACTGGGGATTATGAATTTCTTTATTCCAGTAGTCATTCATTAAACAAAAATCAAAATGATCACTTCTTACATTCGAATTGGGCTTAGAGCTGTTCTATCATCTATGATACAATGCATAGAATACCTACCACTTAAGGATTTTATGATAAGGCATCTTTAAAAACCAATGCTGTTGCATTTCTTATGTACCAACTTTATTGGAAATATACGTTTTTTTGTTTAGATTTCAAGTACCATAGTACGAGGGATTACTGTTACGGTTGACGTCTTTTCTTGTACGAAAATCAACACGTTTAACATTTCTTTTTCGTACACAGGTTATGAGTTTCTGTACATCGGTTTCATTTAATTCACTTTGTCAGTATGCGAAGCAAAGAATATTAGTTTCTGCCTATATTTGTGCTAGGCTTCTACACTTCACCTTGCTTCTTGCAATTGATTTCATGCCCTTGAGAACGATCTATCATATACACTGAAGAATTAGATCTAAAAATCATTTTCCCTTGCACTTAGGAAATCAGACTCTAAAGATTCTGATTCTTGATTAACAAGATAAAGGATATGTAGGCACAGAAACATAGATGTATGAACTCCCGGCTTATCACTACGCACTAAACACTAAAAATTTTCGCTACAGAAAGATCACAGAGCTGCCGGCGCTAGTCAGTCAGTGACAAAAACAGGCTTATCACGAGGCCTATGTATTCTCTTTCTTCGCTTCAAGTTATCAGCGATTATTGAATCTTTAGGTGCTGGCCTGACTCTGCGACTTGAGACATGGTGAAGATAACAGCGTGAGTGAGCGTGGGGTTCTACGTATTAAATGTCCAAAACAATGGTTACAGTAGAAGAAAGCTAGCGCACAATATCAATCGTACAAGATGTTGAGAATCGACTTAATAAATCACGCACCCACTCAATTTGGAGGAAAAGAACTTGGAATATCACCATTCATTCTTTTTTGTTTTAAGCTTCTTTTGAGTGCACATGAATTCTTTAAAATTCAATGGTATTACACCAGGAGTCAAGCGGTGGACGATTTCTCCGAATTTTCTTCGAACTATTTTTATAATTCAGTGACCACTTGACAATTTAAGTTCTGCCTATTCGCTCATTAAAAAGATTGTGCGAGCTCTTGAAAGTTTTCACAATATATTTACAAATAAAACACTTTTTAATAAGAGATTATCTTTGTTCAACATATTGTTAGTTGTATTGAACAGCAGCCACCGTAGTCGAGTGGTATGCGGCCCGTGTTCTGTATCGGGTCTCTGCTTGTGCAGAAAGACTGCGTGCGGGTTCGAAACCCGGCAATGAATACGAGCTATTTCTCGTTTCACGCCGTGAGCTCGCACTTATCGGTAAGACCTCAACTCATCGCCCATGGACACATCCCAGGATCGTCGCATGGAGCTCACCATCACCCTTACTCTAAGAATGTTAACCTTAAGAATTTGAAAAACCAATGTACTAAATGTCTATGTACTGTGTACTTGATTGGAAATAAAGATTGTTTGTTTGTTTGTTTGTTTATGCATTGTTGACGCCAAAATTGCATTGTTTCTGGTCGAAGAATTGCAAAGAGTAGCTCAAAGTCAGTCGTGATCCCCAATCAATGTCTCAAGTCTTACAAAAAATAAAGAATTAATCGACTCAGAACTGACAAAAGAGTGTGGTTCACGATATTAATTAATTGTCATCAGTAAGGTATCATTAATTGTCATACAGCTAATCCTGAATTACTGACTAACTTTTGCACAGACGAGTAGTCATCAGTGACTCAGCTACTCATAATAAGACAAAAAATTTCCGGCCGTTATTAGCTTTATCCAAGACTTTTGAATGTTATTTCCACCATCAAGAGGAAAAGCAAGTGAAAATAATAAGTAAGATAAGCAGCGTTATTTTACAAGTTCCCGTATTCCGAATTACTTCTTAAGCAGTATAGGCGGTAAGAAGATTTTTTTATTACTCTCTGTGTGTTTAATAAAAGAAGGCAACGTTTCAATTAAGTGCATTCATATTCGTCACTCTCACACAAATGACAAAAATGATGTACTATGTACGGGTTCTCCTTTTTGGAAGCCGGGCAGATAATGGAGCTAGCTAAGTGTACTGCACACATCACAACCGGAAACAGATCCCTGACACCACTTTCCTACAGTCCTACTCTCAACGAGCTGTTCCTATTTATGACAGGCTTGTAAAGTTAAGGAAACATTTATTCTATTCTTACTGATCATAGGAGAAAAAAAACCGTAGTAAGGGTCCGGATACTTGCGTGTATACTTTCAAAATGACACACTTTTACAGTTCTCTTGGTTGACATAAAGTGGTTGGAGTATTTCAGCTCTTTGTCAAGGATCGGCATGCGGAAACCATTTGCTGTGTCTCACTGCCTAGCCTGGACTGCAATTGCTGCTGCTCTCTTAGCGAAGATGTTGATGTAAAGCATTGATGAAACAACCATAAAATAACCAAGCAGTTTAATAACAATCCTATCTTAATTTTCGCGAAATTTTGCTTACATTGCCTATAACCAACTCACAGTAGCCTTGCTTTTAATAAACAATGGGTATTGAAGTAAATTTTTCTAAAATTTCTAAAGTTTCAATTTTTCGGAAGTTGGCATCCCATGTTCAAATTACGAATAAGGAATGACTTCATTCATCGCCAGACCTGAACCCTTTCAATCAAGGCATATGACTCACACTGGAGAGTAAGATTTCAGTGACATATCACCAAAATTTTGAGGCACTGAAGTCAAAACTCAAAAATGAACGGAAAAGCCTTGTATAAGTCATTCGTGACTCGTCCACGTCATTCTATGAGCGTCCACGTAAACGGAGGGCATTTTGAATAAAAGATATTAATTTGCAACCATTACATAATTAACGACTATTTTCTTTTTGTTACACTTGTAAGAATTTGATCATACATATAATAAACATTGGTTAATTTTCAATTGTTTATACAATAATTCAATAATTAATTATTGAATACCCTTTTTATATATAATATATATATATATATATATATATATTTCAATAATTAATGTTACAACTTTTATTGCTTATTGTTATTATCAAAATTCTGTTTATTATATAATCAAATTCGTAAAAATGTTACCAAAATAAAATAATTGTTAATTATGTAATAATTGCAAATTAATATATTTTATTCAGAATGCCCTCCTTTTACGTCATATATAAGTGAGTGAAATCAGTTCTGAACTTTCTTGTCACATTAGAATGCGAGTTCGAAAGATTTTATTCAAATATAAATGATTTAACATGAGTATTTTTTCTGGTATAAAAGAGGAATGTAATGATTTAGTGTTGTGTTACTTCATGCTGTAAGACGGATTGACCAAAAAACTCTAACACACGATGCTCAAAACTTCCTCTCCGTTGCAAAATTTGATAGTTTTATACATGATTAAAAGGTGTGTATAGTAGGGAGAAAGTAGAGTTAACACGTTGACTCCGAAGTGGTACGTATGTGTACCACTGAGGTTAGGTTCTGTAATTTTTTCAGATCCTTCTAGTGACTATGCGTACAAAGTGAAGTTTTACACCAATTAGGCAATCGGGAGGCAACGTGTTAAACATTCAGTCGTCTAACTTTCAATAGTTTAGATACCAAAAGCATGGTAAACACAAAACTGTGCCCATGCGTAAATACGAATACATGCGTACACTTGAATAATTTTGCTACAAATAATGCACTGACTCGTATACAAAAACAAAAAAAAACGTATATTTCCAATAAAGTTGGTACATAAGTATGAGTATAACGTCCATGCAATACCCAACGTACTAATAATTATTTCAAAACATAGAGTGCATAAATTTTTACTTCGGTCAGCCAGAGAGCCTATCAGTTGAAGCTTATTTCTCCCAGATATCCGTACTACCTTTATTATTAATTTCCCTAAGATAGATATGATGTAAGCCCATCATATCTATCTTAGGGAAAAAACATTGTAAAAACTCCTAATTATTGCAGTTCTAGCTACTCAATGTAATTAAGCAATGTTCATTAAATAAGTTGTAGTTTTAATGCAGATAAGTTAGACTCTGTTTCACAACCTCCACTGTCAAGATGGTGACATTCCTAACAGCTTCTGAGAGGAAGTGGACAATCAAATCAATCACGACATCACAGTCATTTCATAGAACGACAAAAATAGTCACAGCCTGACTCATGTTACGTATTTTCGAGTTCTAATTTTCAATGGTTATAAAAGGAAACATTTCAGAACACATCTCGTCATTAGTAGAGCTAAAACCAGATTTTAAAAATCTGAAGTGTGATTATATAAACATGCTAGAAAGTGACAAATTGAGCACAAAAAACAGCATGAATTAACGATTCGTACAAGTTGTTCACTGCATTCAAGGTTCGGCAACGGAAAATTTTATTATAAGGAATTCATGATAGTTTTTTAATATCTTACCTATCACTTAGAGTCCCTGATTTATTTTAATTTAGAATCAACATGGGAGTGACACTGCACCGAGTGAAAATAAACAAACGTTATGTAATTGGGACTAAAATGTTAGCCGTGCGCGTACTTCTCACGACAAGCACTAATGAACAGATGTTGCTCGACGTGTTGTTTACTCATAATTCGAATTCTGGAACTCTGAGATGTTTTCGTGGAAAAATACCGATTTAATTGAGTCCCGACGAAGGACATTTAACAAACGCTTACTGGTGCTTTTATATTTATAGATTCAGTTATAGTTTGAATTGCAAGCTCAGCCAGCAGCTGGCGATGAGAAATGAGCAGAGATCACGAGCAGAAATAATATAACAAATTTAAAGAGGTCCTTCGAAAGAAGTTCCAGATATTTAGAATGGCTTTATACCTTCTAACACGTTTTTTATGAATGCAATCTATGGTAAAATAACTCAACAAAATCTTTAGTAATTGGTTTGTTATTGTCTGCAGTGTCGACCTAAGTCTGAAACCCAAACCTCTGGGTCAACAATGACTATCAAACTAAAGTCTACGTGACACTGACTCTCTCGGCACTCGCCCGTCGGGCCGTCGCACGGCCCCAGTCAGTGTCAACCCGACCGTGGTAGAGAAAGGGTTAGGAAAACTGCGCTGCTGATTATTATTTCTTGTGACCCACCTTCATCTAGCGGAAATTTTTGGCCAAAAGAGTAAATGGAAAATCGCTATCGACTGATAGTGTCCCGATGATGTGTTTGTATCATGAACAATGAGTGCTGACAGAAACTAAACTGCAACTGGGAGAAGTTTTTGGTGATATTTTTCTTAGTGGAAGTTAATTCAGTCCATTCTGAAGCCTTCTGAACTTCAGTTTCAGGTGAGATCTGTGTGATATTCGTACCTGTACATAAGACTAATATTCCACCCTATTTTTATTCACTCTGTGTAATAGTCATTCACATGATCATCAAATGGAAAACTACTCGACACCGCGATGACGATTATTCCTTTGACCGGGAACCGGTTTCAGAAATAAAGTTTGACCGAGGTGGCCAGTATTTTATTGGGTGTTCCACGGTAGGATACTGGCGAAAATCTTCATGCAAGGATTGAGGTTATTTAAAGGATGAGGCATGTTGTAGTTGCATCGTTATGATGGTGGGTAAACATGGCTATGTGTGCATCTGTTGTCAGTCCATCTCTATGAAGGGAATGTTGCATAAAATCAAGTCTCCTGACTGGAAATCAAGTTTCCTGACTGGAAATCTAGTCTTCTGACTGGAAATCAAGTTTCCTGACTGGAAATCAAGTCTTCTGACTGGAAATCAAGTTTCCTGACTGGAAATCAAGTTTCCTAACTGGAAATCAAGTCTCCTGACTGGAAATCAAGTCTCCTGACTGGAAATCAAGTCTCCTGACTGGAAATCAAGTCTCCTGACTGGAAATCAAGTTTCGTGACTGGAAATCAAGTCTCCTGACTGGAAATCTAGTCTCCTGACTGGAAATCAAGTCTCATGACTGGAAATCAAGTCCAGTGACACCATGCAGTGCCCACATCAGTTACTGTTTGACTGGTTGGCGTGTGTGCGTGCATGAGTGTATTGAGTATCTAGGATACACGCGCAATTATGCTTATGTTGCTTCAGTATCAGTGAATCTGAATGATACGAAGTGTTTTATCGATGCTTAGCAATGTGTGCCCAAGCTAACGAGAAAATATTCCTAGTTAATATTCCCTTATTAATATTTCTTATTATTGTTGTTAAGGACTAAGCGAACTTTGATGTTACCTAGAGCTTTCATCTACGTATCACAGATTTGAAGCTTCTTATCTGCATTGGAAAGTATTTTACGCCTAAACGAGAGCGACACCGAGCTCATGCTCGTGGTTCAGAGAGGTCGGTATCTCCTTATCCTCGTTATCTTCAGGTTGGTGGTGGAGCACTTGTCCTCCACCAGTCTCGAATTACCTCTAGTTTATGAATAGAATAGAATGAGACTATAGGAACGAACCTTCTGGCCCATTCTTGGGTCGGATAATTACTTCGATAATTATTCGGTTGTTTACCCAAGTCCCATGCCGTATTTCTAGCCGCGTCAACCATGTCGGTAGTGGGATTTCACTCTTCCATATCACGTGACGGTTGTACAGTTCTACTTTCACTATTATTCTGCTTGCATTAGTGGATCTACACTAATGCGTGTGTTTTATGATGAACTAGTGCAATGCCCGTTTATAATTTGTTCCCAAACGAATCAGTTTTGGGCTTGGGAAGAGAATCAGTTTTCTATCGGACGAACAACGTCTTTCTTGCTGTCGAAGTCTTGCTGCTTCTCTCTTACGTTTGGACACGTTTCTATCTATGTTGGCCTTTTTTGCCGGAATTTTATTCTGAAATGTCGTCTATTATCTCTTTGAAGCATTTCAAGAAAATCACAATTTCGAAAACAAAAACTCAAGTTCCAAAATCTTGGGCCTTATACTAAGTAGTAGCCAGGTTACTGGTCAAACGAATTTAAAACATTTCTTTTCGCATTATCAATTAAAAATATCAAAGCAATATGATGAATTTCAACAGAGAAAGCTCCAAAGAAAATTTCTATTTGTAAAAATAAGCCGATTGCGTATTCTGGATACCATATGCAAATGAAAGGGAATTAAATCGCCACAGAAAAATAATGCAATAGAATAATTTTTTGTATTTCTTAAGCTTTATACTTGTTGCTATCAAAGCTATCAATTAGAAGAAGGGGTCACACGGACGGACGGACGCGGGTCTTATTATTATAGTGATTTCTTTCATTTGCCAGTCGGCGCTGGCTTTCCGAAAGAGTTTTCATGTTGAAGGTGAAGGATTCTAATAACGAAAAAAAATTATGTGTTTTATAGTGATCCGGTGCCTTTGGTATCCACAATACAATGCTTATAATACATGTATACCCTACCGAATTTCCTCCTATCTAAATCCTTAAGAGCGTCACAGAGCGACGAACTAAGCAAGCAAGCAAGCAACAAACTATATTATTATATAGTAGAATTAGATTACTTATATTTTGGCATGATGTGTCCATCTCGTTTTAGTTCTAGAGTAGTTACCTTCTAAGAAGTTAATCGTGTTTACTACAGATTGATTCCCTTGTTTGATGAAAGGAACTACATTTGTATACACACTGAACTGTGCAGACGGTTTTCTGTTTGTAATCTTCTCTTTAATTGGGCTGTAAATTGCTTAATTATTGGCCTGAGTTTTCCCCTCTATAAACAGTGTACCTAATACCATGTTACCTCAAGACCTACCTAATACCACCAGACCC
>VCRD01001651.1:76504-89754 GCA_006783055.1 Trinorchestia longiramus | reverse complement strand
GCAGAAGGCAGGAGGTAGGAGGCAGGAGGCAGGAGGTAAGAGGCAGGAGGCAGGAGGCAGGAGGTAGGAGGCAGGAGGCACGAGGCAGGAGGCAGGAGGCGGGAGGCTGGAGACAGAAGGAAGTAACCCAATAACTACATAAAACCTCATGCGTATAGAAGGCTCTGTCACAGATCTAATAGCATTTAATTTGCTCATGAAACTCAACATTCTCTTTTCTTGCTCCAAACTCACAACCAAATTGAAATTTTTTGTACAACGACGAAAACGTTGCCACTTTCTAAATAATTTATTGATACAAAGTACCGCACAGACGTGCACTACAGGTGTACCCTAAACTATACAGCTGAGTGTTGAAAGTAACCCAGCACATGTGGACAGTCCGTATGCTCTCCCTTAATTAAATCTCACACAATAGCATATAATTAAGGCACGTTATGTCAACTAACTGTGAGTTCAGAAGTATGGCATTATGTATGCACAAAACAGGTGTTGTTGACAACACAGCACTTGTTTGTGCAACTAAATCACCTACACACACATGCAATGGACACTTCACGTGTTTTTGCTCATCAAGACAACAGAGTTGAGGAAGGCAATTGATGTACACGTGTATGCGTGTACCAGGGTACGTGCATCAGAGTGTGTAAGTCACGTACCTAGGTTGTGACAGGTGTTCAAGTACACACGTGATGCAGCACGTAACATGGTGTACATGTAGAGAAACACCAAACATTGGTTCAAATTATACTTCATAACAAGACCAGGATATAAGCTACTACTTCCAGTACAGGTGAATGGAAATTTTAATACAATGTTAACTAATGATTTGTGATTGAGAACCAAGTAAAACAACGTTAACTAAAGAACAGTGAATGAAAATTAAGTAAAACAATGTTAACTAAGGACAGCTAAATTATAAACAAGTAAAACAATGCGATGAAATTGGAGCAGCCATGAGTTGATCGATTATTTTACTATTCACAGTACACTCTCTTGACTCGTACACTCTCTTGACTCGTACACTCTCTTGACTCGTACACTCTCTTGACTCGTACACTCTCTTGACTCGTACTCTCTTGACTCGTACACTCTCTTGACTCGTACACTCTCTTGACTCGTACACTGTTAGAATAGAATAGAATGAGGCTATAGGAACGAACCATCTGGCCCATTCTTGGGTCGGATAATTACTTCGATAATTATTCAGTTGTTTACCCAAGTCCCATGCCGTATTTCTAGCCGCGTCAACCATGTCGGCAGCGGGATTCGAACCCGGGTCTTTCCGCTCGCAAGCAGATTCGCTCACCAGTCGACCAAGCTGGTGATATGATGATTGACACACAACACTTTATGTCTAGTTTGAGCGTCAGAAAAACACCACTCTATATGAACACCAAATGAAGACGTCACGATCTGCCTCATTGGAGGGTTCACACAGATACCACCACTATCTAATCGCAGTTCTTAGGTAATATTAGACAATGCAGAGCTAATTTTTGCCTCACAAGGACTCACAGTTGAGTGTTACCACCAAAAATTGCTTTACATAATTTATTGCTAGAAATGGTACAGTGTAACATAGACAACTTGACACCTAAAGATTTGATAACATGAATCTATAGTCCCAGTGGTCGCAAATAAAATTGATAGCATGTAGGTCATATACCGAAGCGGTAAATAACAGTATAAGAACAAATCTATACAGTAAATAACAAATCTATATCCCGCTGCCGACATGGTTGACGCGGCTAGAAATACGGCATGGGACTTGGGTAAAACAACAAAATAATTATCGAAGTAATTATCCGACCCAAGAATGGGCCAGAAGGTTCGTTCCTATAGCCTCATTCTATTCTATATATATATATATATATATATATATATATATATATATATATATATATATATATATATATATATCGGTTCGGTGGTATGCTTCTAGGCACGAACCACCTCAGGTAGAGATTTACGATTTATAGAACCTAACTGAAAAGAAGCATCCCAACATCTAAGTGATCATTATAATCGCAACCATGACAGGTAATGATGGAGTAGAACTGTGACGTAGAGTTCTGAGAGTAACGGCAAGTGTCAATGAACAGGAACCATACGTCTGGGTAAGATGGTTTAAGTGTAAGTCGATATTTGTAAGTGTTTTGTCTATGTAGGGGTAGGTAGGCATGTTCAAAACCTCTTAAGTCTATGTAACTTTTCAATGGTCTTATCTGATTTATGATATTTGTGTGTGAATGTGCCATCACGGCTTCAACAGACTGTACAGTGACGACGTCAACAGACTGTACAGTGATACGGAACTAGTTTTCGTGATTAGCAATAATGAAACACGTTCTATAAAAGTTGGGGAAGATCAGCAACTGCAGATAATGATCGAAGTAGAATGACCAGTTCTTATTTAGTGAATTCTCCGTCGTGTATATGCATCTTACTAGACGTCATCAACATTTCATGCATTCATTCTTAAAGACGTCCTAAAATTGTTTTCAACAGCCCTCTTCTCTTCAAAATAGTCTATACGTTTTAATCACCATTACCATGGTTAATTTATATGTTTGCCTGAAGTCAATCTTTGCATTCAGCAAAAGCTTGGAATTAACAATTTGTTAATCACTGCTGTTCACCTATCGCACTGCGATTCCGTGGCACCCAACAGCTGCAGCTCACGTCCTTACACATGCTTTCCGATTCCTAATGTTATACTAAATAATCAATATAATTCCCAGCGTACTTATTCACGATGGTTTCATTGGTTTATCTCCTCCCGATTGTAGTGGTTCAGTAATAATTGAGGCATACTTCTAAGATTAAGATCAATAGCCTTGTCAATACCTTTCCTGCATCATCTGTACTAACGACATTCAAATACTACGCTGGATATCAAAAATTGAATGTCATACTAGAAAGAATTGAATGAGCGTTTGGGGAAATACTGGCACTATTACTCTGTGTGTTCTGCCTTATTTTGTTCTGTCTGGTCTACCTGGTCCACGTACTCTGAGGTTACAGGAGGAATAATGAAATGCTGATTAAAAAATCGCATCAATTGCCATGGGTTTATTATACTGGCCCAGAAATAGAACACAGGAAATTTTTGTACAGTTTATTTAATTCTTTGAAACAGGAAACAGTTGTTAACCAGCAGTATCGGGAAATTGGCCTTTCAGTATTTAAATCCAAGTTTGATTTTTTTGTGGATGAGAACAATCACCTTGAATTGAAAATTTGATTGGTACAATATCTACAAATTAAAAAAAATTGATTAGAAAATTTTTATGTTAGATAATATCTTTGAAATCATTGATAAAGGAAATTACGGTCAAATGCAATCCGTGAAGAAAATACATGATTTATACACAAAGTTTATTTTTTTGTGTGGCAGCCAGTAGTAATTGATTCGGTAATGAACACTGCCATTGTGAGAGCGTTAATTCTGATTTGGTTCAAGTCTGACTCAGATGATCATAAGACAAACATTTTAATCACAAATTCAGCTACAGAATGAACAACACAGGATAGCAATGCTACACTGAATTAGCTGGGCAATATTCATTTCTCCAAATTGACACGGACAGACATGTTCCCTTCCATCACGATGCAATCTTGCTACCTTATTGTATCACTCTTCATCTCAGGCTATAAAAAGAAAGTTCACTGACATACACACCTTCAAATGTCAGCGAGTAGATGCAGGCTCGGTTAGTTCAGCTTGTAAACTGTCTCCTGGCCCTGTTGTCCACTACTCGTGAATCACTGGAGTTCACGCCGCTTCTTCACTTCTATTCTGTTTTCACTATTCTATAGCCTCATTCTATTCTACCGTAGAACGCCCATGCTCCACGCAACTCGAGTGAGCAACAAAATTAAGTATTTTCCAGCAGAACATTTGTCTCAACAAAAATTTCGATCTCTCTCCACCAAACGCGTTCGCTAAGACTTAACATCACAAAATTTCAGTTCAGTGTATCTGTATTTGTAATTTTCATAAGGTAATTCGTGTTTATCATGAGACTGAAAAAGAAATTCTTACAGTTTCTGTGTACAGGACAATTGCGATGTTGGAACAGTAAAGCTGAATGATGTTATACTCGGTTTTTGGTATACGAGTTGTAGAAAACAAAAGGATTTCGGAATCGGAGCACAGTGTATCTTACCTGAGAGAATTAGCAGATTATAAGCCAATAAAGTCCCAGTAGGAGGAGGACTACTGCTAACCAGTGAACTTAATTGCTTAATGCTCCCATGCCTTAATTATGGTTCAAATTAACGCTTTATAAGTACCTTAATCTGAGCGCTAAATAATTAATTGCTTACAGAAGAGCGATTCCAGCTTATTCTTCGAACGACCTTAAAAGCGAATGCTAATAGTTATATTTCGACACTGTGTCGAGGTTTCTCTTATGCTAACATGGAGCATTCATGTACCCACTCCAATCGTTTTCTGGTTATCCATTGTCTAAATTTTCGCAGACTGCAAACTTGAAATTTTAGTCTAATCTGGCGAAGACTAAAGGAAAACTAAGGAGATCGTTATGGCAGAGCATCAAGATGGGGCTGTCAGAAAATAACTGCTTCCTCTACTTTAAGGTAGAAAGAAAACAGCATACGGAAGACTTAGTCTATCAAGAATGGGCCAGCAAGAAGAGGATGTTAGTAAGTCAAAAATATCTAAATGAAACCACCGTAACTTGGCTGCCTAACTTTACCTTTTGTAACGATCCAGACGAGCACTTGGTTAATGACTTGCTTTTGCAAAACAGGGCAATAATTTCAAGGAGATCACTAAGGAAAACCCTTATTTTGGCCGAGTCCGTAATGTATGAAAGATGATCTGGTGAGTGAATGAAGTTCATCAGAAGAAATTTGAATTGTTCGAATCAAATATTTCAAACAGTTGATTGCCACTAAATTTAGTGTTCACCGACTTTTTAATACTCATTCGTTTAGTTCTAAATGAAAAGAAACAATGAGAAGAAAAAACAACAACTGATGTGGTGTCAACAACTGATGTAAAGTTTGAGGTACGTCCACTCTTTACGTGCATCAGACTTTGGATTTTATAGTTTTTACACGCGAGATTAAGTGAAGTTGCTGTTAGGAGCAAAACCTGGCTGCTGGTTCTAGTAAAGGTTCAGTAATAAGTTTTTGCTTTGCACAAGGAAGCTGATTGCACCGCAGAGATTTGCAATAATTACTGCAGCAAAGCTCTAAAGCGATTAAAATTAACAGCAGTTAGACTTGATGGCCGTAACGGCCTGCCTTCGTATTGAAGTCAACTTTGTAGTTAAGCTTTTAATTTCAAGGAGATTAGATTATGCGCAAAACTTGTATTCTATAATCATTTTTATAAACGGGAGTAATTAGTCCAGGACATGGAGCAAAGCAAGTGTGTTTGCAACATACACCTGTGCGGGATTACAGGCTGTGTACGTAACCTAGGCCACGTACGTACATGTATGTTTTCTGAGAATAAGCGGAAGCTGAGGATATTGGTTGCCATGGTAACACCTCAGCAGGTCTTCTTTAAGTTGACGTGTTCTTATTCATGTGTCGGGATACTTCGTTACTGCGCAGCTGCAGTTTTTGAAGTGGACAAGTGTGTTGTAGTGGACAAGTGTGTTGTAGTGGACAAGTGTGTTGTAGTGGACAAGTGCGTTGTAGTGGACAAGTGTGTTGTAGTGGACAAGTGTGTTGTAGTGGACAAGTGTGTTGTAGTGGACAAGTGTGTTGTAGTGGACAAGTGTGTTGTAGTGGACAAGTGTGTTGCGAGTGTCGTATGGTATTACGGAATCAAGTGGTGTTTTTTCAATAGTATACTTTTTTCATTACCCACTTCGTGAATATATGACAGTATTGTTCAATATCACTTATAACACTATTCATTATACTATATCATCATATATGTGTAGTTTTTCACAGTCCCGTTTGATTGATGAAATTTTAACTAGCAATTGATGACTGCTAACATTCATGTTGATACATTAACTTAGGCGTACACTACTTGACGATATCTACGTACGTATTACACGTACATTCTTGCTTGATGAAATTGTACAAATATGTTGCAATTTGGTGCACTCGTTTACTTGCTACGCTTGCAAAGAGGAGGTAAATGCTCTGGCTGTGTATTGTTGAAAACAGAGTCACAAACTCAATGCTGCAAAAACTTCTAGTTTCCAGTGCACTAGCTGGCAGTAAAAATTTTCGGGAATTTTTTGCACATAAGAATAATTATAGTTGTGACTGAGCTCCAGTTTGAAGGATAACCTTGAGCCCGAACAGTGTCGAATCCTCCTCACAAATAGTACGATAATATATCACATGTTTGAGCAACGTTAACTTCTTCACAGCTGCTGGTATGAAGTATCGACAGCTAATGTAATAGCTAATTTTGACTTGGGGTGGTAGTAAAAAAAGTCTTCGACTAAAAAAGTAAATCCAATACCATAGATTTGAGAGTGAGTGCCGGAATTTTATGATTCACTGAAACGCTGCAATCAAATTCAGTTACGTGCCTGAGAAATGGGATTGTGCACTCACATGACAAGGTTCAACTTCTTTGTTAAACTCAAGAACAATATCACAGTTGTTAAATTTGGGAGCTTAGATTACATTATATTCTATTAATTAAGCTACACCATATTCATATGAACCCCTCATCACAGGTAAGACAACACATTGATCACGAGAACAGTCAACGAATTAAAGTGTCACAACCTAATTTTCCATAAGATGTCTGTAGTTCCTGCAGTTACACTACCTGCACTACCTGCAGCTCCTACACCTGCACTACCTGCAGCTCCTACACCTGCACTACCTGCAGATCCTACACCTGCACTACCTGCAGATCCTACACCTGCACTACCTGCAGCTCCTACACATGCACTACCAGCACTACCTGTCACCAATAACTACCTCTTAAGTCATCATTGAAAAAATGAAGTTTCATTTGCTTCACCATGTATATTTAACGTTCATTGCCTGATGTGAATGTTTACGGTTACCCGTAGGTACCGCTGTTATATCATCTACTATGCTTAGAATACCTACTACTTAAGAATTTCATGATAACGCATCTACAAAAACCAATGCTGTTACATTTCTTATGAACCAACTTTATTGGAAGTATACGTTTTTGTTTTTTGCTTGTTTGTTGATATGCATGATTGCAGCTCCTCATCGTCCTAAATCATCGTATTCTTTTGCTAGAGCAATTTTTCCATAAATCTTTCACGAATTAATTACGCTACTAACATCAATTGAACTTCTTCGTTGACAAGGGTGCATGGCAGGACACCTGCGTACATCTCCTCTACAGCTGCAGGGTCCTGCTGGCAGGACACCTGCGTACATCTGCTCTACAGCTGCGTAGTCTTACTGGCTCATTCGCTTCAAAATGTTCGCATTTTCAGGCTCATTTTACCCTTATATTTATTCTTTGTTTATTTACAGTGCATACATCAACCAAAGTTCGATAAGTAAACTTTTAAATCAATACTCCTTCTAGTTTAAAAAAGGAGACTTACTTCATCGGAAGTTTATTTTAGTGCTGAACTCTCATTTCGCCATGCAGTTTGTAGTAGTGAGTGAGACAATACTAAGCATGAACCTTTGGAACTTTCATTCAATATTTCCTATGTTCCATTGCAATAGAACACTTTTAATTTCAGTTAATTTCCATTTTGAAGTCCACCCTCCCTCTCTCTCTCTCTCCCCCCCGTCATTTCAGAGAAGTTTGATGTGTTAGACGGAGTTGTTCCGCCCACGCTTGCGCATGAGGAAATCCTTCCAGGAAAATGAAGGAAAAATGATGAAAGAAATGGTGAAGAAGGTGACTCACACGAAGCGATGATGACTCTAGAAGAGAGGAAGAGAAAGAGAGTAGAAGAGTCAAGCAACAGAGAGAGGGAGAGAGAGAGAGAGAGTGAGAGAGAGTGAGAGAGAGAAAGAGATGGACCAGATCAATACGCACGGCCGCCATCATGTCCTCTGGCTGGTGAGCGGAGCGGTCATGTACGTTGGTTGGCACGTAGGACACGTACATGCAAGACGCACACGTGTGCAGCTATGAGTCCAGTCATAGACACGTGATGTAGTCATGTGCTGCACATAAACATGACTAAGCAAATACCGATTTGTGATGGTGTATGTTGAGTCACCCTTAACATACACGTGCAACCACAACACAAGCATGTACCCACAACACAAGCATGTACCCACAGCACAAGCATGTACTCACAACACAAGCATGTACCCACAACACAAGCATGTACTCACAACACAAGCATGTACCCACAACACAAGCATGTACCTACAACACAAGCATGTACCCACAACACAAGCATGTACCCACAACACAAACATGCACCATTGAGTGGTCCAGGTCAATGCTCACGAGTGTTGGACATAAACTTTTTCAACCAAACTTACCGTCAAGTCAGTGTGCTCGTATGTTTTTTTTGAACCAAATGCTATTTTTGAATACAATTAAAGTTAAGTGGAATGACTGAGTATGCATTCTAACACAAGTTCAGTCAACTGATAGTCAATGTTTTTTGCATTGTGCTCTTATGAAAGTCTGCTTGCATTCATGATGCAAATTACTGAAACATGTTACATTTGTGGTGAAAGAATCCCAAGGAATCAGAGTTAAAGGTATCTTGTGGCTCCTGTCATCCGGAAAAGTTTGAATTGACGGAAAACTTTCTTACATGAGACTTTTTGTGTAGTAATCAAATTTTCCCAATAAAACCCATCAGTTCAGAAACACTACAATGAAATCTTTAATGATTTCTTAAATTAGTATTAAAAATCAGCTGCTGATCAGACCTAAGGATTATACCGAATTTAACTTTGTCAAACTTTGAAACCTTCAGCAAACTGAGGATAAATCAAGGGTCTTCATAACCGTTGCCTGAAGACCAGTTCTGCGCCAGCGTTCCGTCACATCACAGCCTCAAAGAGCGAGTGGGTGGACCGGTTTGGATATTTTGAAGCATGCTGTAAATTATTATAAAGTTATGTGTAGCGAAGGTATGCATCTCACTCAAACAGCATGTTATTTCAAACAAAATCTGGAAAGAAACATGGCGATTTCATACCTTTTGTTAGAGACAAATAACATCATAATCATTCTATTGATGTGAACTTGTTGCTTTAAATAATTATATTTAGATCGGATAAGAATTTTAAATGGAATCACAGCTCTAAACTTTTCGTAAAATAGAGTCATCTTATGAAGTTGTGAAGAGAGATGCAGCAAAATTATACACAAGATGAGTAATTTACAAAAGTTCTTGCTTATGTGGTTGAGATTGCGTCAGAGGAATCACATATTACTAGTGTGCAATTGCAGCAGGATCGGTGGCGCAGCGGACAGAATCTGTAACCTAAAAAGGGATGGACGATGACATGCGCAGACAACTAAAACTTGAAGAAACTTAACAGAAGTTCAAAAGGTTGATAGTTCTGTGGAGAACGTGTACCCAAAGATCGGTTTCAGTTGTAGCTTTGTTAGGTACGTGAATTGCATTCAACGCATGGCTGATATTCGCGCAGTAGGCACAATATTGCTTTGCTTTATCGACGTAAAATTTAATTTGATGTGTTACCTGAGAACTGATTCAAATAAAAATCTTAACTCCAGCAAATAAATATTTATTTAAATCTCAATGAACAAAACATTAAATGTTATGATATACATGAATGCATATACTATAAAGCAACTCTACGGCAGATCCAGCATGAATGATATTCAACACACATTTTGTAGCCTACACACAATAACGAAGTCACGCACGCATCCCTAACCACGTAAATAAAGATGAACGACAGAGGCATCCATGAGCAGATAAAACGAACAAACGTTCATGCATAGCAGAGAGGGAGAAAGTCCTAAAATAAGAAAACATGGAAAGATAAGGTATCTACAAGTGCTACGATAAAATCATCACTGCGATCACCGAGTCCAGTTGCGTCCATGAGTAAACTTAAAAAAGTAATGGTGGTCATAAGAGTTGACCAACCTCACAGTTATTTGATCCATTAGTGCGTACATACTGCATGATTCTTATAAATACCAGTCAGTGGTTGGATATGATTGTGTTGGGTGGTAGGTAGTTGGATAACTATATTTCTTAAAGCACATGCGAAATGGAAAATTTAAACAAATAATCGATTCTCTATATACATCTTTTACGGAGTTACCAAAAATCTATTAATACTACTCTGTACTGTGAAATAAATGTATAATTTTCTCTATCTAAACTGAGTTAGTTAACTGAGGATGAAGTACAGACAATTGAAGCTTTAAAATAAATTCAGAAAAACGGTACAAATATGAGATAGATAAGATTCAGGAGTTATACACTTCACTATGGATAGTTTGTAGGATTGATATTTTAAATTCACTTTTCTTTTTGTCGGACATCTTTTTGATGTCAGGAAGCAAACTGACGAGAAAGCTGAGGTCAGGATCCTGGTTTGTGAACGCATTTTTTGTTTCCAGATCCGCATTTGTTCTCTCTCTATTGATGACCAGGTGAGTGAAGTCTTCATTCTCACAGGATGAGCTGTCATCAACATTGAAGGCGGTCAATGAACTGTCATCAGCCTTATATTTGCATGGCTGCTTGCTCCCAACGCCGTTATTTTTATCTAAACTTCTTTTTTGGGCGTCAGTTTTTGAACCTTCTTTAAAGAAAACATCAAAATTATCCTTCAACTCGGCTGTCAAGCTGTCGTCGATATTTGATGAGGTCGCTGAATTTTCATCAATTTTAATTTTTTTAAGAGCGGGTGCATCTGGACAAGATTGATCCACACCCGCTTCGTCAAACTGCATCTCATCAATTTCAAGCTTTATATTTGTACATTCGATTTCGGGTCTGTCACAATCGTCGTCATTTCTTTCGGTTTCGTCAGTGGGATCGTCGAGCTGGTAATTGAAAGAGGGAAACTGCTTATTGGACTTAGACTTCTCTCCGAAGGTCTGCAAGGCTCTCACCTTTGTAAAGGGGATGAGAAAAGCCATGTATTTAGCCATATAGTACGGCTTCTTGAGCGGGCCTGACCCGGCCACCATGCTTTGTCTGATGTGCCGGCACATACTCCCACGTAAGTTCATCCAGCGACTCCTACATGCCGGCACTGAGGAAAATAAGAAAGAAAAACCGTTTATTTCAATATTATTGATGCATAAAACATTCAATATTGGATTTTAAATTCCTCATCGTTAAAATCCTTAAATGATATGATCACACGGGTTGATAATACGAAACTATGTCTTCAACGCCTTGAATTTATCTCCCTAGAACAAAGAAGACTGCGAGGACAACTTATTGAGACCTTGAATCATTTCAACGGCCGTAACAATGTTACCCTGGCAGGGCTTTCCGAAAGAGACGGTAACATACGAACCAGAAATAAGGGCCAAAAACTAATACTGAGAAACTTCAAGACATCCCAAGCTATGAACTTCTTTCCCGTTCAAATTGCCGCAGCTTGGAACCAGCTACCAGAAAACGTAGTTTGTGCTGGCACTGTGAACACATTCAAAAATCGTCTCGACAAATTTTGGATTACGAACCCCCTTAGTATTACAACGTACTAACTCTATGTCCCTAACTCCTTAGGGCTAGTGTGTGATTGAAATAAATGCGCGTGATTGAAATGCCTGTTCGTGCGTGAAATGCGTGAACATACATTACTGAATTTACTTCCGTGGTTAAGGTGTACGTGCATAATTGATGGATTTACTTTAGACAGCATGAGACTTGGGTATCGACCTAAGAATGGGCCAAACGGGTCGTTCCTATTGCCTTATTCTATTCTATTCTAATACCACAAACAGAGGTTATGTGATCACAATCGAAACGAAACCTAAAAATATAAGTGCAAAAATTGCACAAAGATGTTTACGTTGAAAAGAATTTGCATTTAACATAATCTGGCAGTTTTAGTTGAAACAAACAATGAGAGTAAACAATAATGGATAGTGATAGCGTACTGTATTTTACTGATCACTGTGCTCGAAGTTAAATCAGTTTTACTAGACTTAGACTATCTGTAAGATAATAATACTTCTATTTAATAACCGAAAACTAAGATGGCTACAGGGATCAGAAGATAAGTTCGATAATAAGGGTTGACGTATGAATATTACCATTCAAAACGAGACTTAATTTATGGCAATAATTCTGTAGCTTGAAATGAACAACCTGCGCTCGACAAAGACTCGTACACACCATCGCAATTAATAGAGACAATCTTGTGATAGTTTTAATTATTCTTACTTAGTGTACCGAGGTTAAAAGAGTAGCAAGAAGACATCATAATTATGAAGAAATTTACTTATGACTTAAAAAGACGCTCTTTGTATCCTTTCTAAGACGTTACCAGCAAGAAAAACTAGCGAAGAAACAAGTAGCGTGTTGTGTGTGTGAGGCATCTTTATGTATGCTCATAATGAAGGCCTTATATGAAAAAGAAGCTAAGTGTACGTATTGCTTCACATAGACGACCTTTATCTTTCATAATGATGGTTTCAAATGAGTTCACAGACTGAATTGAGTAAAAAAGATTAGATAGTTTATACATTCACGACCGTGCTTCAACAAACACGAGGCTAAACAGAGGTTAGCACAAAAAGTTGAAATTTGCTATTTGATATACAGTCCAGCCTCGTTATTTTCACCATCATTATTTTCATCATTTTCATGTTTTTTAGAGCGTTTCTTCATGATTTTCAGAATTGTTTTGTTTTTATTGTCGCTTTGATTGGCGGTCATCCGCAAATATAAACTCTTCAAATCATAAATTACGACTTTAATTACGATGAATAATGAAGCTTCACTGTAACGTAATTGAGTCTGTAATGAGTAAGTGAATTTTTTAGCCTTATAACAGTGCACGCAAGGCATCCTGCTTGTTCTAATAATTACCTTAATAAATACCCAAGCTTCCGTTAGGTAGGACTGCGGAATTTCCTTAATTAGATTCGTGAACCTTCCCTGAATAAATACTATAATTTCCACTAAGAATATTCACGAATTTTCCCTGCACTGATTAGCTACCTGAATCTCCAACCGCCTCTGCAACGCGATGCCAAGCTTGCTCCTGGCTGTCCCTGTTGCTGTAACCTGGTAGGGTGTGGTCGTATACTTCAGGCTCCTGCTGCACTGCCTGCAACCAACACCGTGACACTTGGTTAACACATCCACCTCCTGCTGCAC
>VCRD01001651.1:64824-76075 GCA_006783055.1 Trinorchestia longiramus | reverse complement strand
AATTGTTGTGAATTAATAAATTTAATAAACTGAAAAACGTGCACACACACATGCACACCTACGTACACATGCACATACGCAGAGCTTGAGAGGAGTATACATGTATGTATGTAAATGTTTATTGGAAACTCGAGGCAACATCGTGCAATAGAAAACAAATGTTACGCTCGTGTTAATTTAGCCAACACATGATATGGTAGACGTGTCATCTCTACGCTTGTGTTAATTTAGCCAACACATGATATGGTAGACGTGTCATCTATGTTACGCTTGTGTTAATGTAGCCAACACATGATATGGTAGACGTGTCATCTATGTTACGCTTGTGTTAATGTAGCCAACACATGATATGGTAGACGTGTCATCTATGTTACGCTTGTGTTAATGTAGCCAACACATGATATGGTAGACGTGTCATCTCTACNGCTTGAGAGGAGTATACATGTATGTATGTAAATGTTTATTGGAAACTCGAGGCAACATCGTGCAATAGAAAACAAATGTTACGCTTGTGTTAATTTAGCCAACACATGATATGGTAGACGTGTCATCTCTACGTGTCTGTGACTCATGTGTTCTTATCTCTACCTCACCTCCTCCTTATCTCTTATAAACATGGACCTTATTCTTAACGATAAATGGTCAATTCCTGAAGAGTGTTTGAATAATTACAAAAGAATTCCATAATGTACAGAAGGGGCTGATACAATTAATACTACACAAGATACAATATTACCACTCTACGACATACAATATCAATACTCTACAAGATACAATATTGTTACTTCACAAGATACGATATTAATATTTCACAAGATACAATATCAATACTCTTCAAGATACAATATTGTTACTTCACAAGGTACAATATTAATACTACACGAGATACAATCAATAGTTCAGTATCAATTACGCTGGTCAGCAGGTAACAGAAAATCAACAGAATGCAAGACTAAGTGAACTGAAAAAAAGAGACATTATAAGTAAAATTTATTATTAAATAAGTCCAGTGGTGTTAAAGTAAACCTCATTGAATAAGATCGTAATCGTTTTTTGAAAATGAATAAAATGCTACAATTTGCTCCTTCGAAATAAATGCAACGTCAAGCTAACACAAAAGAAGTTCAATTGTTGCAGAAATGAGATTACAAATTACAGGACACACCACTACAGGTGGTGCACAGCACACACCCCCAAAAACGCAGAAAAGTCAAGAAATCAACTACGATCAGGTGCATCATTCACTCTACGTAACAAGGACAAAGAAGAATTATCTCTGTAGATGCCTTCATCTGAGCCTCGAGAGTAGATATATACGAGTATGACCCTCAGAGTAGCTGAGGGGAAGAGGGAAAAAGAGAGAAGAAAAAGAGTTACCATTCCGTAAGGAAAAAGACTTTTCAAAAAACAGGGAAAGGAAGGAGAGAGTGAGGAGGAGGGTGGGGCGAATTAGGCAAGATGGATATAGTTCAGAATAAACTGCAGTTCATAACATTAATGAATATTTTGAGGGTATTTATGTTGCAGGGATATGTACTTCAGCAGCGTAAAACAGTTCATCTCAAAACAAAATAAGGAAGTAACAATACAGAACTAACAACAGGGAACTAACAATACGGAAGTAGCAGCACGGAAGTAACAATACGGAAGTAGCAGCACGGAAGTAACAATACGGAAGTAGCAGCACGGAAGTAACAATACGGAAGTAGCAGCACGGAAGTAACAATACGGAAGTAGCAGCACGGAAGTAACAATACGGAAGTAGCAGCACGGAAGTAACTATACGGACCTAACTGTACGGAATAAACAATACAGAAGTAACCATACGGAAGCAACAATACAGAACTAACAATACGGAAGTAACAGCAAGGAAGTAAGACTGTGGAACTATCAATACGGAAGTAACAATACAGAAGTAATCATACGAAACTAACGATACGGAGGTAACAATAAGGAATTAACAGTATGGAAGTAACAATAAGGAAGTAACAGCACGGAAGTAACAGCACGGAAGTAACAACATGGAAGAAACAATACGGAAATACGGAAACAATACTCGTAATACAAAAATAACAATACCGAATTAAGGACCTTGATAGAACGACACTTTCGTTTGCCATCAATACTTTTTCCTCTTTCTCATCAAGTCGCCATAAACTTTAAAGTTTACTTTCATTGTATTTTTGTTGATGATAGTTAACATGAATTCAAGTCCAATGATTGCTTTAAGGAACACAAAAGTTGTAAGCCCCGTCATAGTGCATTCTTTGCAACAAAATGTTAATGAATGATCAATAAGCGGTTTACTATCATTGAAACATTTTACCAGATCTACCATAAACCATTTTATAAGAACCATTATAAAAACATTTTACCAGAACTACCATAAAAATATGTAAGCAGAACTACCCTAAAATCATTTTACTAGAACCATCATAGAAATATTTTATCAGAACTACCATAAAATTAACTTTTTCATTCTACTACCAGTAGTTCTAAAACCAAAGTTACTCTAGAAAGAAGGCATAGGAACGCACCTTCACCAGCAGAATATTCTGGTTGACTTCGTCTGTGTAGTGGAACTTTAACATTGCCCCGTGTGCCAGCTGCAGACGCGGTGGGGCAGCACGAGGCACGTCACGTACGTATAACTGCAGGTAATGAACGGTTTACGAACACTACGTTCGTGCCCGGCGTGCGTGACTGTCTGCCCGGGCGAGTCATACGCGTAACTGCCACGTGTAAGGACAGGACACCGGACAGAGACAGACAAACAGACAGACGCTTTAGCACGAGCTCATCCAACCTACGTGCATACGTTGCATGTGCGCCGTGTGGGCATATAGATCACGTGCATCGACTTACTGGGAGTTGTTGACTGAGTCTGCATACACTTACTGTATTAAACATTCTTACGGTATGAATATTTAAAATATCACCATAGCTCCTGTGTTGCATTGAGTACAGTGAGAGTACACTTATTGTGTACTATTGGTCATACAAATATTTCAATCCAGAAGCCTAGTATTCAATATGTACCACAAACCACAGAAATGTTGTGCCAAGCAAGTCATCGTTAATATGTATCGTGTCATACAATAAGAGTGTTTCAGAATTAAGGCAACGAACTTTTTGGTTTGTTTATGAAGATTCAAATGCGTGACTTAGATTTTAAGGGTTGAAACTCAAAGGTGAATAATAAGCAAACGATACAGTGTTGCATTTATTCGATGTAACCACCCTTATTACGAACAACAGCCTTAAGTCTATTTACAAATGCATGGCAAGCGGCACGTATCTGTTCTTGTGGAATTGCTTCCCATTCCCTTTGCAGTTTTGCTTTGAGGGACTGGAGAGAAGTGTGAGGGGTAGCTAAGACCCTTGTCTCCAAAATGGACCAGGTAGAAAAATCCAAGGGATTGAGGTCGGGGCTCCTTGCTGGCCATACATCTTTGTTTATGAAAGATGGTTCTCTGAATCCAGGTTTGGGTTACGTTGGAGCCATGTGATGGTGCTGAATCCTGTTGGAGACTCCATGGTGAACCTTGAAAATGTTTTGTAGCCCATGGTAGCAACTTTGATTCTAAAATAAGAGAAATGTACCGTTCTGAGTTCAGTTTGACCCCACAAGGCATAAAAACAAGCGAAGATCTTCCTGTGGCTGTCACAGCTGCTCAAACCATGACAGACTGTGCATTTTGACGTCTCGTTACAATCCTACCCTCGCCTGAACTTGAAGAACTCCAAACTCGGTCGTTCTGATGGTTCACAACTTGCTGAATGTCAAATTTTTTCTCATCTAGATACACCAAGGTTGAAAGCATGCCTTGAGCTATCTCATTAAGGATGTGACGATTTCTTTCAGCCCTCATTCTCTCATGATGCTCAGTAAGCTCATGACATTTCATCATTTTGTATAGTTTTTTCCCAGATCTTCCTTCTACACTCGATACATTGAAGTTTTGTTAGCAACGGCTTCTACAGCCAGTTCTCGATAGGATCGACCTGTGTTTGGACGCAACTTCTCCCGCGGATTTTTGATGTTTTTAGTTTCCAGCCTCGTCCTGGTTTATCAGAGGTTGTACTAGTCTCCTTAAACTTTTTAACAATTTTCTAACCAGTTGAACGTTTCATTTTTAACTTTTTTGCAATTGATACGTTATTCTCACCTTTTTTGTGGAGCTTGATAACGATATTTTGATCCACAGCCATTATATAACGTATGAATTTGAAATTTAGACACTTGAAATAGAAAAATTAACTTACTACCTTCAAAACAAAATAAGGTTTAAATAACCAAATATTGATTTTAAATGATTGATTTAAGATGCCAAACTGATTGTCTTAGTTCTGAAACACCCTGTATAAGTATCTATCTCATGAGCCATACAACTATTTTTCCCCACGTGTATGGTAATTAATAGGTACCACGAGTCATAGTCAGTTATTGGAACCATAAGTCATGTAATATTGCATACCGCAATTTATACAATTATGAGTGTTTTACCATTACAACCAAATCATTGTCTATCGTAAGTCATCTTACTGAGTATCGCTGGCCACATAAGTTGTGTATAAAATGACACATATTACTGTGCACCTTGAGTCATGAAACTATTACGTATTACATGTCGTGTACTTATTATGTACAAAGGGTCGTATAATCTACACATGTTAGCCAGTTTCCGTGGAAATTCCATGATTTAAATTTGACTGATTTGAAATTCTTCCACTATATTACACTATATAATAATACACGGTTTGTTGCTTGCTTGCTTGTTTGCTTGCTTGCTTGCTTGCTTGGTCCGTTTCTCTGTCACGCTCTTAAGGATTTAAATATGAGGAACTTCGTTTGCTGAATAACAAGACGAGATACCATTAAATTTCATCCCTGAATTACGACGGCAAATATAGTTTCTGAAATACAAACTCGAAAATCGAAATACTGCATCAGAGTTTGTGATCGTGTCGTACATAAGCTATTTCGCATATTATTCAGCTGAATTTCTTCGCCTTATTTGAAACTTTGCACGGAGTAGAGGTCAAATATTAGGAGTAGAAGCTCATGGTTGGGCCACTGCAGGTAGTCACGATACGGAACCTAGTGCTGGGTCATAACAATTTTTTGTTCCACTGCAAAATGGGAGAAAGAGTCGTTTAAAAGGTAGCATAGATAAAGTCTTTTTCTACTTGATGACTGCATGTTTCTACTTCAAAATATGCTTTTGGACCAGCACCTTTACATCGACTGCCTCATCCAACGGACACACCGTGAGTCTCTAAAAAAACCGCTTCTCATTGAAAAGTAGCTCGGTACATGAATTGCTGTATCTCTGATTGAGTTTTTGATTCTGTCGTGCATAAGCTATTTTGCACATTTTTGCCAGGAAGTGCTAGGAGCTCCGCTTGCCCTTCTGCCTTACCAATTTGCTGGAAGGAGGCTTTCCTCATCAAGAAGTCATCAACTACCTGCGGCAGCCCAAAATAATACGCAGAATATAACTTTTCTCAACAGCAAGATGCTCCTGAATGGCCTTAATATCGTAGAACAGAGATATGCTGTATCATCTACAATTATGTTTTTGAATACAAATTAAACCTGAAAAATTCATGAGAACAATGGAAGAAACAGAAGAAGGAAGGAAACGCAGACTAGCACGCGAGAGGAAAAGAAGGCAAAGATCTCAGCAAAGTAGCAGTGATACGGCCAATGTTCGAGCCATGGATGCTAAGCTCAAGAGGAGAGCTATCTCTCAAAAAACTTACCAAGAACGCGAAGCAAGGATGGACCGAGATCGTATAAAAAGCATCTATAGAGGGAAAATTCGTTGAAAGAAAGCAGTGAAGAGAGAAGAAAGATGGATAGTGCAAGAAAAGGTGAAGTATGCGCTGCGATGTCACAGGAAGAAATAGAAGAAAGGAAAACATTAGGAAGGGAAAGATTTACGGAAAGAATAGCCACCATGTCGCAAGAAGACTTGCATGAAAGGAGAACTGAAATTGTTGGATTTGTTGCTCATTGTCGAGTACCACTGAAATAGTATCACGGAATCACTACCATCATTTTTTGCGGCTAGGTATACTAGTAATAATATAATACAAAGTTTGTTGCTTGCCTGCTTGGTCCGTTTCTCTGTCACGCTCCTAAGGATTAGATAGGAAGAAATTTGTTACGTATTTGTAAGTTTTGTATTGTGAAATCACGTCCTTCAATGTGGAAGCTCCTTTGGAAAGCCCGCGTCCACTGGTAAATAAAACGAAAAAATCATTGAGAAACACGTGAATTTTCACGTGTGGATCTACTTGTTTACATACATAATAGACAATGGATGTCCATCTCTCTCTCTCTCTCTTTCTCCGTATTTGTGTGTGTTCCCATTACTTCTTACCTATTACTGAAGAAAAATTATTGACCTGAAATCAGAACCGGTAAGCATTTAAGCTCCATTTTTCTGTTAAAGGCTTTTATTTCGTAAAACTAAAAAAGGAATTTTATTTCATAGATCCTTAATTTTATCACTTTTAAACCGTAAAATTTCCACCGGTATTATCTGGGCCATCGTCTCGGTAGATAAGATACAGAATGAAAACTCTATATATATTAATGAAAAAATTGATTTAACGCACCATGATTCGTTTCAAGTCTTCAATACATTCCTCTTTATAATATGTAATTCCAAATTAAAAATCTAAGTCGTGGAACTTCCACGGGAACTATCTATATAGGACTTGTATATCGCAAGGCATATAATACTTGTGTATAGTGAGTCATTGCGTACCCCAAAGCATTTATTTTTATACCAGGGGCCATATAACTTTATGTGCACCATGAGTCATATAACTATTGTGTACCAAGAGACATGCGAAAATTGGGTATCGTGAGTCATGTAATAATTGTGTTTTACGAGTCGTATAGTTATAGCGTATCACGATCCATATTTATGTGTAGAAAGACTCATATAATGTACCCTCTTTTCTACCCCATTTTGTATATAAATATTTCCCGTGGATTATTGAGGTACATGTACGACAATCATGTAAAATGGATGCGTGCGTTCAAAATATGCCAGTGATCCTGTACCATAACCATTGTAGACTCAGTTCTTGCCTTGACAGAAAGTCATCGATATTATTTCTCTTTGGCCCTGCTATGTGCATGTGATAGTTGGGTCGGATTTTTTAACCGCCTTTAAAGTGAAGATTACTTCCTCCGCAGCAGTTATACGCCATCTGTGTGTGAGATACAGCATTTTCTTCATGTGTAATTGATTTATTTAGCTCATCATCCTTAACGAAGTTATCATCTTCGTAATCTTATCTTCATCAGTCGATTAAAAAAAATTGGCATCGTTCAAAATCAAGTCGATCACGACGAGGTAGAAATTTTTTTTAGCAAGTACAATAATTCCCAACACACTCAAGCATTCAGCTATGGAAATTACATACGCTCATACATTCACGAGGCCAAAACAAGTACATAAATTTTAAACCAAGACTTCCATCGGCGATGTGAGTACGTAAAAAGTGTTGGAAAAAGCGATCCAGAGACTAAGACTATTCTTTTAATGAAATACTAATAATAATGATTATGCCTGAAATTGATACGGTCATGACCGCGGGATGTGGTTCGAGTCATGGCTGCAAGTTTTGTTCTAGATTTTCCTCCCAAATTGTACGGATTAGTGAAAACAACATGACTGGTTGCAAGGATGGAGTTTAGGAGTCATTTTGTTCCGATGAAGTTTCCGAGGTACAGTTCTATAGTTCTGGTACAATATACTTTAATTTCTGTCTCGTGTACAGGGGACAGTTGTAGCGTACAAACTGATCTTTCACTCGTGTTGTTTGAACGGAGTATGACTAGCATGACTAGCATGACTAGCATGACTAGCATGTCTAGCATGACAAAGCATGACTAGCATGACTAGCCTAACTAATAAAGCATGCGATATTTACGGAGATCTGATATTTTTTGTATGCTATGCCTGATATGAAAGATATTTATAGTGAAATTATTTGTGAGATAATTCCATCCTACAAAAAGGACCATGCAAAATCAGACTAACAATTTATATCATGGAAAAACGTACATGAAGTGTATATGGTTAAAAGTAAATGGATTTTAAATGTAAATATATTTCATGACTGGTGAGGTACCTCACGTGTGTCAAGTTTTGAAATACCCTGAGCTGTTTCAAGCGGCATTTTTTGTACGAAAAAAATGATTTTGGTTCGTGTTAGGCAAATAAAAATACTGACCAGTTAAGACCAAGTCTTCTTTCTCTTGACAACTGTTCTTAAATTTACCAGCAATCTGCCCAAGTGTCTACAGCGCCTCTACAAAACTCCACAATCATTCGTTCTACAGGGTGTCTCAAAAAAATGTACTCACACTTCGAATGACGAGATCCTTTATTTATGAACATACAGTGAAATAGAATAGCTTCGAATACAGAAGACAAATATGATTAAAGAATCATGTTCGCAAATGTTCGAATTGATGACCATTATTGTCCAGACAACGCTGATAACGCACACCAAGGGTGCGTTACATTTACATTTTTTTGAGACACCCTGTATATGAAGTCTACTTTAGATAATATATGTACCCTTTTTCGTGTTTTCAGACGGTCTTACAACAAGTGAAAACAGATCACGGAACAGTACAACACGAAATATATACAAAAATTATTTGGCAGCTTTGGACTCCTTCACATTTACTTCCAAGAATCGCAAGCTGGGCCGCTGTTCTTCCTAAGAAATTTTCCTATGGCGCTGGCAAGCTCCTGAAAATTGCTCGAACGAACTTCATATTTCCTGGGATCAATTTAAAATTTCAGCTTTTCAGCTAGCATCAAAATTCTTTGAACTGATGACATTCTCACTACTCTTAAGATCTTATCGATAAGCTTCAGCATTACTCTTAAGATGTTACCATTAAGAATTGGAAAAGCCCAGTGTGTCTGTACCGTATATGCTATTGGAAATGAAAAGTTTCTTTTGTTCGAATATGCAAACATTTTATATCCTGGTCAAGAGTTGCGTGTGTAATAACTTGAAAGAGAATTACTTTGGGATACCTGGAATCATGTCTCGCCAAATTAAATTCCATCAGTTAGGGATGACATGAGACATCATAGTCTTTATTTCAAGGCTAAGAGACAGCAGACCTAGATGTCTTAAAAAGATGTTTATTTGACTCCGATTTGTCCGTCCTTCTTTCTACAACTGAAACTAAGCACAAAGTTCAGTTATGTTCGAAATTAAATCTTTCATGCTTGCGCAAAACTAAATGCTTGGCAGGAATGTATGTGTTCAATGATAAATATATTTATTCAAATAAAAGATTTAGTTCTAAGCTCTTCCGGAATTCTAAGACGAATGTTCGGCATAGACGGAATTTTAGTGGCTCTCGAAATTCGTGTAAAACTGATACAAATTTCAGCCACGTTCGCAGATTCGAAGTGTTACTTCAGTTATCACAATTCGTTCGCTTTACTGAACGTATTCATTTACTTGACAAACTTATTTTCTGACAACACATCGCTACCTTTGCTCTCCGTTCTTTGATATTTGTACATCTTTCAATGACTTTCTGTGTCACCCAACTCCTTTATTCATTGATTCACTTATCCAGTCCGGCCTGGTTGAGCAACAAGAAGAGGTGGAAGAGCCATGATCACCTTCACTCAATAATGAGCCTTATAAATATTTGCATTGGCAAACCGAACAAAACGTGATGAAAATTAGTACTCATGTCACTGATTTACTGTTTAATTTCACGTAGCTTTTCAACGAAACAATGGAAACATAAAACTAAAGTGAATTATTTTTAATGTACAAGAGGAAGCACAGTGGCCTGTACAGGGTATGAAGTTTGTATGAATGTTGTACGCACGGCAGAATTTCTACGCAAGTCTCAACTCTTTGCATCCTCAAGGTAGAATTTAAGATATGCAAGATGAACACGTGACGTTTACAGGATGAACACGTAGTGTTCTCAGTCTGAATACGTATTGTTCAATGACTCCATTAGTTGATCAGAGTAGTTCTGTCTTACTATCTTCTGCTTGTGTTCAGATGAACTTCAGTTCCAGTCGAACATTGGAGACACGGCGCTGCATGACCGAGAAATCCACACACCTTGACCAGCCTGTGAGGTACGCATGTCCTTTGGGGTCTGGTCCCATAACCTGATCCTGCTGCTGGTCCCATAAGCAAATTCAGAGCACTAGTTCCTCGTGTTTTATGTTTTCGTGTCACTGAAAGTAAGGAGAATACGAGAATTTGGCCAGAAATTTGAGGTGTTTGCAGGGCTGGAATAGTATGAGAACACACTCTTGAGAATCACAGACTCAAACAAGATGAAAATAACAAGTGTAGTCCTACAGCTCGAAACTTGTCAAGCTGAAGAACATTCCGATGGATACATCGGAATTCACTTAGAAAAAATACGTAGAAATGGAGAAAATTCGACAAAGTACAAGGAAAGAAGAAATTTATAATCAAATTTAAATAGTTGTTTAACATAAATGATTGAAACCACCAATCTGAACACATCAATGTACACGCATGTCATCACAAAATGATTCGAATACTGCGTGAAACTTTGTAGATTTTTGAAGAAGGATTGGTGGAAGATTGAGGAGGATTGGCGACTTATGGGTGGAGGATTGGCAGAGAATTAGCGGAGGACTGGGATGATTGAGGTAGGATTGTGAGAGACATATTCCTGGAAGAACACGTGGAGTGGCTGACCAGAGGTACAAATCTGTCACCCAGTACATGCGTCAGAACGCCTCCTTCCTGTGCTCTGTTGCCTCTTAAGATCCTGGAATCAGGATCCAGGATCCAGGATGTAGGAATTAGGATCCAGGATTTAGGATTCAGGATGTAAAATTTAGGATTTAGGATGTAGGATTTAGGATTTAGGATTCTCTACAATGATCACTCATAGAATAAAATCACACACCCATAGTGCTACATACCACACAACTCAGATTGTGTGAGAGTTACTTCAGGTTCTAGGGTTTCATTAATGCAAACAGATGCAGCTTTAGAGAAAGTTTCAAGCTGCAATGAACACCTATTATTATTATTATTATTCTTATTATTATTATTAGTTCAGGTGCAAGCACAAAGAAAAAATATGCACAAGAGACACAGCGGGAGCAAGGCAAGAGGGTAGGGGATGGGGGTGAGGGGGTATTGATAGATGAGGGAGTGCCAGCTCAGAATAGAGGGAAGGAGA
>VCRD01001651.1:42628-64748 GCA_006783055.1 Trinorchestia longiramus | reverse complement strand
AAGCAGTGGGCAAGGGGGAGCAGGGGACAAGGGGAAGCAGTGGGTAAGGGGAAGCAGGGGGCAAGGGGAAGTAGGGGACAAGGGGAGCAGTTCGGTTCAAACTTGGGGAGGCGGGACACACTCTGCGCTACAACTCTGCTTGTGCCGCCTCTGTCTTGTTATAACGGACTCAATACTTCGCTAGCAACACCCAACGGTTGTTTGCAACTGTCACCAGGCTGGGATTGTGTAGTCAATTATGCCTCTAATGCATAAACTACATCGTGCTTAATTTTATTTATTGTAAAATATGCAAGAAAGCCTGGCGGGACCACGGGGTCCGTAATACAGAGAGATCCGTTCTACAGAGGTAGGTGAGCGAACCCGCTTCCACCTTCCCCTTACCTCCTCCACCTTCCCCTATCTCCTCCATCTTCCCCTGCCTCCTCCACCTTCCCTTACCTCCTCCACCTTCCCCTGCCTCCTCCACCTTCCTCTACCTCTTCCACCTTTCCGTTCCTCCTCTCCTCCTTTATCAGTCTCACTTCTATCACGTTCCTTTTGTGTTGATTTTTAGTCATCAGTCAGCGGAGACAGTTCTGCAGTGTCTCTCACTGTACCCCGCATGTGCACACTGTACCCCGCATGTGTAGACTGTACCCCGCATGTGCACACTGTACCCCGCATGTGTAGACTGTACCCCGCATGTGTAGACTGTACCCCGCATGTGTAGACTGTACCCCGCATGTACAGACTGTACCCCACATGTGCAGACTGTACTCCGCATCGGAGTTTTTTCTCAAGTGCAGACATGCGTTGTGATGTGTACAGCCACGACGGCGGCTGAGGCAGACACTACGAGACTCATGTCTCCACCACCACCACCACCTGACAGTCTTGCGATGATCAAGAAAACTCAGTTGCTGACTACAGGGTTATACTGTCAGCAGAACTAGTCAGCTCCGAAAGATGGTTTAACTCATTGGTTATTGACAGTACTTTTAGGTACTGGGTGCGGCAACATGTCTCTCTTTTTTCACAGAGCTTTGCTTTGAAAAACGGAAGTTATGTTGCCGCATCTTGTACGTCTACCGTTCACACGTGCCTCTTCAGCTCGGGCACCACGGCTTGATAAGTTGTCTACCTTTAGTAACGTCGACTTGCTGGCAGGACAAAGTAAATATCAAACGATATTTATTCACTAGAAAATCCTAAATAATAATACTTTGCTAAAATCATTTTTTACTGAAGTAAAACATACCGAGTGGTCGGATGAATATGACCTCGATGCAGACGCAACTTGAGGTCTAAGAGCTCTGATTTACCTAAATTAAAGTAGAGAATCTAAATAGATTTAGTTAATTGAAGTCCTGAAGATTAATGTAGGTCATCGTTACTATGCCTAACTACACCAAGGTATGACAAGTCCGCCAAACCTCATTCTTTTCGCTTGCCTTTTTTTCACAAATTTGTGTGGCAAATGGACTGCTATCTCATACTTTCTGAGTTTGAAGTGCAACGTTTTCTGTGTGTTTAGAATTTGTTTTAACGTGCAGGTGAAGTGTGCGAACGACATCTGGATGGTTTAATTTTCCTGACTTAGGTGACGAGGAAGTTAGGTGACGAGGGACTTTCTTAATGATTAACCTTTAATTTGTGCGTGATTTGAAAACATAAAAGGGCATTTAAGTGTTCTTGCTCACCTAATATATGAGACTACAATACCTAATGCTCTCGCTCAGTTATCACTATAGCTGCACTAGACCTTCATCAAACCCACCAAAGCGCCCCTACGAGCCTCTACTTCAAATTGCAGCACAGAGGACGGGAACAGTCGCTGGGAGCAGCATCACTAATCTTGAGATGTCAACATTAACAATTTAAACTCCAGTGTGTATGTAATGTGTATTCTACTAATACTAGACAGTTCCCGTGGAAATTCCACGATTTAGATTTGAGTAATTTGTAATTATTTTAAGGAAGTATTTAATAAAGATTTAAGACGAATTGTGTTATAAATGAATACTTTTCATTAATATATATATAAAACTTTTATTCTGTATCTTATTTTCCATTAAAACATGACCTAGATAGTACCAGTGGAAATTCGGCGTGTTAAAAGTGATGAAATTAAGGATCTATGAAATAAAATATATTTTTCAGTTTTATCCGTGGTACTGTCAGAATCTGAATACTTTTCATGAATGTATACAGAACTTCCATTCAGTTTCTTATCTACCGATAACATGGTCGTGTAAGAGAAGAAAACTAATAACAGAAAAAATTGCGTATTCAATAGTGATCCGGCGGCGCCTTTGATATCCACAATACAATGCTTCTAATGCATGCAGTTCAATAATTTTTCTTCAGGAATAGATAGGAAGTAATGGGACGGACACACACACACACACAGAAAGAGAGAGATAGTGATACATTGTCTATTATATATGTAGATAAAGTTTATTTTTTTCTTCCATAGCAAATAATTTGTGGAATGTGTGCTGTCTGTGTGCAGGTCATAAGGGACATAAAAATTATATACAAATTTCAAGACGTGTACAGGTATGACAGAAGCTGTGTGTGCTGTTCTCCTACAGCTGTACGTTTTGTCAACTCCACCTTGCTATATGAATACACATATAATGTATAAGTTCACATATTACCACCTTATTAATATTTAATATGTAAGTTCATATGTCCCCACTTTCCTATACATAGTATATATTCACATATTTCCACCCTTACTACGTAAATGGTATATTTATATGTTGACATATACGCATAACATCAAGTTAACACATTTTAGAGACTAAGCATCATGTACTGCATCTAATTTACAACATACGAAGAAAGAGAAAATATGTATTTTCAAGAATAACAAAACCTTGTTTGCGGTGTAAAAGTCTTTTACTCTTACCTATGAATTGTAATACGTTGAGAAGTTATTTACATCGCTTTTGCATTGATTACAGAGGCTGACATACTTTTTGTGTTGACTTTAAACATTGAGGTTTGTATCTGTACATTGGTGGGGAGCGCCAGCATTTTATCGATAACGTTCTTTGTTTTCACCACTCAGGAAGGAAATAATTTGAAAGAAAAGTTTATTGTCAATAGCGTTTTAGATATTAGAAACTTGCTCCAGGCATTTCGACTAACAGAGTCAATAAAGAATTATACGAAGAAATTAAATTGAAATTTACGGGCTTTGTTGTTGGATGATGGGACTTGGCTGGCGGTGTCAGGCACGTGTACAGCTTCATCATCTTAAACACATGAGCCTTAATTTCATCTAAAATAAAAGCGAGTGAAATTAAAGCTCAAAACTTTACTATTTGGGCAAGTTTCCAAACTGTAGTGTATGAATAGCAAAAATATCTGTTGTTTTTTTGAAGCATGGGATGAACGAAACTTTCTTACTTTATTTGCAGAAGAAAAATGCACGATAACGAGTCAAAGAGATCATCAAAGCTTGAAAATGTTAGCGGTTGCGTGATGGCATGAGCATCACAATCCATTCTTTCAGTTTTAACTTCGTAACCAATATATTTTTCTTTATCCCACCTAGCTTCAATCGGTGCGTAAACAAAACATCTCTCTGCGTCTCTCATTTTTGTAGGAAAACATTACACGGAAATTTGAGACTTTTGTTTATGCAAAAATAGCCAGGAAAACATTGCATAAAATGGTGAGAAGCGCGGCGGAAGAGGAACGAATAAAGAAGAGGTCGTCTTACACAGATCACATATATGTATGTACAGACTGTACGTATAATGCGTGAATTATTTATTTCAAATGTTAGTTTCAGGCTGACTGTAGTAAATTGCATGAAAGTCAATTGGAAAAAGTATCAATTTTAAATTGGAAAAAGGATTGGAATCTACGACCAGAAGACGACTAATGAGGATTGATATCAGGAAATGGATCATTAAGACCGACTTCTGTTCGAGGAAATCCTAGATTCGAGCACAAATTTACAGCCAAAATTACATGGTGATTGCTCTGTTGTACAACACTAATGCACAAATATATGCTTCAATGAGTTAGTTTTTCAAACTTTGTTTTAATAAGGCAGTCACTAGTGGTGGTTGAGCTCGGTCATGCCTTCAGTCACGCCCGACACATGTGACGGATACGACTACAAGTACTCGTACTCACAACATGCGTTGCGTTAATGCACTGAACACACACACTGACTCTTATACTACTACTCCTTTTTTACAGCGAAGACCATTTTTCTGCAAATGTGGTACTTGATCCGGGACTCCTGATGTTTACGGTGTGTCAGGGTTCTAAATAGAGACGTAACTCTTATTTTAGTGAAGGCGACACTGTATTCAGTTGGCAAAGACCTTCAGTTCAGGGGCGGATACAACGGACTTCAGAAATAACAACACAGCATGAACGTTTTGGTCAAAACTCAAGTACACGTTTATAGTAACGAGATTAACGTTTCACTAAAGAAGGCTAATTTTTCATGTGTGACTTATTAACACGTTTGTTGCGATTACCTAGCTGGTGCAAATCTTTACTTTGTACATACAGTCACTAGAAAGCTTTGAAAAAATTACAGAACCTAACCTGAGTGACCCACCGGTGGGTCGCATCGCAATAAACGTGTTAAGTAATATGAAGTTCTTCGATAAAATTTACTGCAGATTCTAACTTACATGCATCGTTTATATATTCTGACGTATTAATTCTACTAAGATACATGGGTGAGTTAACTTTTCATTGTCCACGATAAATTATCGGACTATAGATCAGAACAGCTGAATGTAACTGCAAGTTGCAGTCATTTGCATGGATATTAAGTAAACATAGAAAAAAACGCTACACGAGCAGAAAATTTCAGGTCACGGTTTTGGTAAAGGTTAGAGGAGTGGGGCGTGGGTGTAGCGCTGCTAAGTGGAAGGAGGGTTGTTCTTTGATAGGGGGCGAGAGTTATTGCCTATGGTCAAGGACGCTGCGGTTGCCTCGAAGCTAACCTTGAAGGTTTCGATGAATTCCTTGAATTAAAATGAATGTAGACTGTGAGGAAGCATCTCAAGAGGTGCATAACAGCCTGCATGACATCATTTTGCGTAAGCAAAAGTACTGCACTTGAAGCTACTTTTGTGTCAAGTTGCCTTACCAGTTAAATATTTAATTCTGCATCAAAAGGCTCGTTAAGCTGTTAAAGATATCAAAGAGCCATCTTTCGGTTTATTTATTATCATGTACTAGTTTAATGTACTTTTTCATTACAGATCACTGTAAAAACGAAACAAAGACTCAAAGGAATAATTTTAAACATCAGTGTTCCCATACACGCTTTCAATAATTTACAAACGATGCTTAATAATGATTGCATCTTGTTCTATCAAAGGCAACGTAAGATGGAAACCCTTCATTGCGCCACTGCAGATGTCAATTCTACCAACCCGTTATGTAAATCATTTGTCCCTTATTTAGGGCAGGACTGAATGGGGTTCTAGGAATGATGGAATAACTCTAAAAATCCGCTCCCTGACCTCGGATGGTCGAAATCGTAATCGGTACGCAGGCCGTACTTTTGTATAGTGGAGCGTCTGCGTTGTGTCTTAGGTGGAGCGCAGGTGGAAGCCGGCGGCGGAAATTCCTCCTCAGTGGAAGGAGGGGGAGGTATTGGTAGGGGAGAGAAGGATGACGGGTGCGGAGGAAGTACATGGGATGATGAATGAGGGTGGAGGTACTGTGCGGTAGAGGTAATGGAAAAGACAATCTCGGGACGGAAAATAGCGAAGGTGGTGGAGGAGCCGGGGGGGATTATGGAGGAGCAGGTGGTGGAAATGGATGTGCGGGGTAGTGGAGATGGATGTGCGGGATGGTGGTGGGAAATAAGCGCTAAAATGGATGATTATGAACCAAGATGGGAAGGGAGGAAAGATATTGGAGGAAAAGAAGGCAAAGACCTCAGCAAAGTAGCAGTGATACGGCCAATGTTCGAGCCATGGATGCTAAGCTCAAGAGGAGAGCTATCTCTCAAAAAACTTACCAAGAACGCGAAGCAAGGATGGTCTGTGATCGTGAAAAAAGGCGTCTAAAGAGGCAAACTCCGCCGAAAGAAAGCAGTGAAGAGAGAAAAAAGATCTATAGTTCTAGAAAAGCTGAAGCATGCGCTGCGGGGTCACACGAAGAAACAGAAGAAAGGCGAAGATTAGAAAAGGAAAAAAGTGCGGAAAGAACAGCCACCATGTCGCAAGAAGACTTGAACGAAAAAATAAGAAATGAAAGAGAAAGGTTTGAGAAAAGGACAGCTAACATGTCGCGAGAAGACTTAGACGAAAGGAGAATTGAAATTGTTGGAATTGTTGTTCATTGTCGAGCATCGCTGAAGTATTATCACGGAATCCCTGCCGTCATTTTTGACGGCTGGGTTCACTAGTAATTACATAATTCCCGAAGAAAACCTGATAAAAGAAGGAGAGGGGAGAGGGGGCGTGTAGATAGAATTACAATAAATAAATAATAAATGATAAATAAATGAACCCTGAAGCGAAGCGTTGATATTTGGACAGGAAAGGCGGAGGAGTGAGTGATGTGTTATCCATTGTGTGCACGCACATTAAGGGTTGTTGCACTGTAACAAAGGAACAAACGCTTGTGTCACCATGAGGTGGAGTGTGACACATTGTGTGGAATCGCACGGACTTGTTGCTTAGTTCAACCATGGTATATTTGTGTACGCAGCACTTCCGTACGAAATTTCATCGTACAAAGCTCTTTCGTGCTAAGCATCATCGCATGAAGCTAAACCATGCTAAGCATTATTAAATGAATTATTGTACCACAGTGACAAATATCAGGTCGGGGTTCCTAGTGAGCTGCATCGGTCGAAATGTAGAGTAAGATCATTTCATACATCAGGCATGTTGAGTACATCTGATGCAGAAAGTAAGCAGCGCACACATTAAATGTACAATTAAAACTACCTCTACTGTCAAGCTGTTGAGTAAAAGTGCTGGAAAAGTAAGGAGTTTTAAACGATTTTCCCCGGCATTTTATAAATATTTTTTAGTCTGTAATACATACAAATATCTTTTAGCCTGTAATACTTATAAATATCCTGTAATCCGTAATACATATGAATATCTTTTAGCTTGTAATACTTTAAATATCCTCTAGTCTTTAATACATTGGAGCACAGGAGTTTATTGCAAAGCTTTTAACTTCAAAGAACACTTCATTTGTAAACTTAACACCATTATCTGTCACAGAGAATGATGTCAAATATTTGAGACCTGTAACGTGTAAGAGATTGAACCATACGAAGTACCAACATAGTAATATTAATAAATTATCTATCACTGCTCACCGTTAATTGTAAGCATGTTTTCAATACTGTAACTATATATTCTGAGCTTCCACACGCTGGATCAGGTCAATATATTAGTTTCATATTATTCCTAGGCACACATTTCGATATTTTGTGTTTGGTGCATCATAAAAGGAATAAATTTCTAATTCTGCATTACTTTAAAAGAAATATCCAGTAGGACAAGTGATGCCAGTCTTAATCAATTTCTCTCCGTCACTCAAAGAGTAATCGAGAAGAAAATACAAGTGTTCAGATGCAGACAGACAAACTGTGTGGTACACTCACTTGCTGAGTAAGTGAAAGAAAAATGAACAAGGTTGTAGTGATCAGAATGCATCATCAAATTGAGTTATTTATCTTACGTGAAATGATTATCAAAATTATGGACGATGTTCATAATTTCATGGCTTTTATTTCTGTTTCTTATGAATTCTTTACGGAAGGAATATTCGTTTTGTTCCATCATCTGCACATATAATAGAAAATGTATCTCCATCTCTCTTTCTCTCTCTGTATCTGTGTGTGTCCGTCACATTACTTCCTATCTATTACTGAAGAAAAATTATTAGAGTGAAATCAGAACGAGTACACATGTATTATAAGCATTGTATTGTGGATACCATAAGTGCCGGATAACTATAAAATAATTAAGATTTTCTGTTCTTAGTTTTTATTTCTTACTCGGCCATGTTATCAGTAGATAAGATACAGAATGGAAGTTCTGTATATATTGATGGAAAATTTTCACCGATGAAACTGAAAAATGTATGTTATTTCATAGATCCTTAATTTTGTTAATTTTAAACCAAGGAATTTCAACGGGTTGTATCTGAGGCATGTTATCTGTTCATAAGATGCTAAAAGAAAGTTCTGAATTAAAAATATTCATTTAAAACACAATAATTCGTTGTAAATCTTTAATGCACTCATCTTTAAAATAATTTCAAATTAGTCAAATCTAAATCGTAGAACTTCCACGAGGACTGTCTAGTAATTGAAATAATCTCTACAGGGCGACCACAAAAATGTTTCAGTTTTTGAATGGTTATAACTCATTAATATAGGAAGAAAGGCTACATATACTTGATACAACTTCATGACTTCTCTTTCAGTTGGTTTGATTCAGTATTTGCCGCCTATTCCACTCTAAAATAATACACAGTTTGTTTCTTGCTTGCTTAATTGCTTGGTCCGTCTCTCTGTCACGCTCTTAAGGATTTAGATTGGAGAAAATTCGGTAGGGTATACATGTATTGGAAGCATTGTATTGTGGATACCAGAGGCACATCCTTCAATATAGAAACTCCTTCACAAAGCCCGCGTCCACTGGCAAATCAAACGAAAAAATTCAGTATCAAACACGTGAATTTTCACGTGTGGGTCCACTAGTCTTCCTATATTAATGAGTAAAAGCTATTCAAAGACTGAAACATTTTTGTTCCCACCCTGTACGTACATATGTATAGAGTAGTTACTTGCACACTCACTTTCATCTGGTATATACGAGTACACACCCTCTAATGCACAGCCCCACGCAGTACCATATCTATCAGAAATATGAACTTTTATTCCTATAATAATCTAAAATCATTTTTTATTCCTTGCAGGACACAATCCTCTATTTGAAATAACTCATATCTTTTGCACAGGGGAGCTAGCAACGATTTTTCCTTTTTTTCTTAAAATTTTTCTTTATTTTTCCTTTTCGTCGAGGAACTTCCCACGCTATGAGCCAAGCTGTTCTTGTGTTCTTGCACATGTGTTCTGTTGCACATAACGGTCCCAATCAACTGTGCACACCTGTGCTCTATGTGCAGCACATGCAGGTGCCCACATCTGCACGTGTGCTCTTACATTGGTACAGTTGATCCCCTACAAAAAAAACAATGAGATCATCGTACGATGTTGTAGTTTGTCTGAAGACCAAGCGAGATTTCACCTGCAAGAATGTGTGTGTCGGTCCATGATTGTTCTATATGGTCATGCTGTGATGTTGAAACCCGTCTCCCTCTTCTCACAAGCCTTGGCTGTGCTCGCCATGATTGTGCTCGCCATGATTGTGCTCGCCATGATTGTGCTCGCCATGATTGTGCTCGACATGATTGTGCTCGACATGATAATATTTACTGCTCGCCATGATTGTGCTCGACATGATTGTGCTCGACATGATTATGCTCGTGATTATGGTGCTGGAGATTATTATGTTCGACATGATTATATTGCTCGCAATCATTTTTATTGCGACTGAAATATCAACTATGCTCTAAATATAAACTGCTTGAAGGAACGATCATGTTTTGGTCTTTAGACTTGAATAACTGTATGGACATTTTATCATCATCCATGACTGTTAAAATCGTTATGTTAGAAGATATACTTGACACTATGTCGCCTGAAATAAAGAAGGTGATTGAAACACATAAGCGTTTATTAAAAATATTCCTCGTGGACTTTTTCAACTTTGGCCAATTACCAAAAATGACTGAGATCGAGCATTAACACATGTTTGTACAAGACACTTCAACAGAAAGCCTGAACACTCCATAATACTTAACTTATTTTGGAGTGTTCTTTGTATGTCGCTGAGGCAGAGTTAGCAACTGAAGCGGGATTTAATGTACGCATTTAAGATCCAAATGTTATTGAAGTTCATGTGACTCTTCTTAATACCAGTCCCTGGCAACTAAATTGTACATCCGTTTAGTTCGTTCGGTTTGAGTACGCGTCAATAATGATAGTAGGGGGCAGTACTGGCATGTTTGATGAATACCTTGATAATTATACATAACTATTTTCTTTGTATCATTTATGACACACAGTGCATTTAAGGGTCAAAACTCCATGGCTACACTGGTGTGAACACTGGCATGAAACTGGAAATTTATTCATCAATATTGACCCCACAGAAATATTTTTGTCATGTGTAGGAGAAAGAAGAATAGGGGATATCCGATACCTCGGTCTGACATGCTCTGTAACTCTGGCATGCAATTCTTATGAGGAGGTCACACCCACATATTGTCAAGTCTAAAGTTATGTCATACTGGCTGGGATCCACATTTCTACAGGCAGACACTCATTCATCCATTTTTTACTCGTTAAAATGGCACGAGAAATATTTTCAGCAAAGTTGGGGATCAATGTCGACGAGAAACTTTCTGACTCATCGCTTTAAAAACTTTATATATTCATTCTCTTGACTTCATCAAGAAACAAAAATATCATATAACATACGCTTGTTGTTCGGTAAATTGTAGACGAGAACAAACTATTCACTGTAAAAAATGGGCTTATGAAATGTTTAAATAAACTTCACGCTAAACACAAGAAATTGTCGCAAACTCGAACAAAATTTTTTCCTAGACACGGTTGTTCAAAATGCTGGCAGAAACAAATGCATTTATGATAACAAAATTAACAGAGCAGCCTTTCATCATTTTATTTCATACATGAAGCTACAGTATTAACTTTGCAATTTTTGTTAAAAGAAAGTTTACCTGACTTTTGCTTGATGTTGGTTAAAATACATGTCCCAACGTTTATGTAATAAGTTCAAATCTAATACTAAAAATATTTTTAAATAAATTTATGGAGGTGCCACGTGCAAATATTAGTACTTGATGTTACAATTAAACTAGCAGAAATTGTACATAGTGTGACAATGAAGCTTAAAATCCTCATACTTCATGAATCATCACGGAGGATATCAATTAAACGACGTAGCTTACTTGATAGTAAAATTAATCTTACGAACATTGAGCTAAAAAAATTATTGTAGCTGAATAAAGAACAGTGCATGAAGCACAGTACATGAAGAACAATACATGAAGCACAGTACATGAACCACAGTACATAAAGAACAGTACATGAAGCACAGTACATGAAGCACAGTACATGAAGCACAGTACATGATGTAGAGTACATGTCAGACCCCGCTACCGAGCTACATTGGAACGCAATGTCTTATGGCTTCCAGTCTAAGGTATAACCTGACTTCTAAAAACAAGCTCAATTTCTTGTCTCTTTGTTGGACAAAAAAGACAGTCTGGAGGTACGAACGAGAAGCTACGGGTTGCCAACTTGACATTTAGCAACGTTGTGTGAGGCTCACACCTGATGGTAGGAGGACAGTTTTTGTGACATCGTCTTGACCGTTGGCCAGGCTGTAGAACAGGGGCGGATGCAGGGCTCTATGAGAGCACTGACCCTCGGCATCGCTGCAAGTTTATTGGGCATACAACATTACTAATAATAGAAGCTTCAGATTATTTGGAGGTGCAAGACGAAGTTCGGATGGGATACGTGCACTATTGAACGTCGTGTTTTTTAGCAAACTCTAAAATAGAGATGTGAGGTCATTGCTTGGGGATCAAAACCTCTAATGGATAATTGTTTTTAGTGTTAATAGATAATTCGACATCGTTTCCGAAGGCTAGAGTTTGGTTTTATTACTAGGACTCATCTAGAAAATAACAGACGGGTATTTGCATAACGACTAGGTTTGATGTATATTGAGCGAATAACTTCAAAAGAAAATAAACATCTCATAATTAACTACAAAATTTATTGCAAAAATAATCAGACACACAACAGAGGCTGAAAGAATGGGAAAAAAGTTGTTGGACACGTTACATTTTTAAGAAAGTTTCCTACTAGCAAAACATGACAAAGCTGACATGCATTTACATCATAGAGCTGAGCTTTTGCCTCAAGTACATAGTTTGCATGTTTTGACTTTGTTTTAATATCAGGAGTACAACGGAACGTGGGGAACGGAACAGCGTTATCTTACTGAATGATTTAAGGAACTTAATTAAATCTCAACATGTTTATCAGTCAGTATCTTCCTTAATTGGATCGTGCTCTCAGCAATAAAATAACAGTTTGTGAAATAAATGGTCACCGATCAGACTATTTTACGCATCTAGGTACAACGCCATGTAGCAATATTGTTAATTTTACAGATTATTTGTTTTCATGGAAATGCTGCTTCTTGTGCATTCAAAGTTCCTTCCAGCACAATTTTTATTCTCGTCTAATTATCGAAGAAGTTGTACTTGTCCAACGCTTTGTAAGAGGTAACATACAGTACACCTGTATTCGGACATCGCCCTACAGCGACGCAACGGAGTTACTTGATTTACGAGTAACACTGAATTCAAATTTCCAGGCGAACGACACGGAATGAACTAGATTTCAGGGGACATTTTTTCCACAGAAACTACGAGTCTCTTCTTTGGCATATTGGCAAAAGATGCTGACTCATTGTACAGGCTGTGCAAGTCATGCTGCTTTACTCCACGTCATCCTGTGAGACGGTTTTCTACCTTCATTTTGACTTCTCTTTGGCGTGGACATGTGACATTTGTGCATGTGTTGAATGCCTGCATAGAAACACCTAGACCCGCTAAAATTTATTTTTTCCACGAACTTATTTTCTCGAGCGATTCCCTCCGACTTTCCGAGCACAAGCTGTTTATATTGAGATAACTTTCGTTCCTATGTTTGAGACATCATCGAAAAGAAGTCGTCCTATAAACTGGTGCAATGATGCAGGCTTGAGCAAAACATGTACCCTGCATGATGACACGTACTAGGATAATTTATTATCCACGCGCTTTGTAGTCGTGCAAGACCTGCAGTAATGTTTGGTCAAGATTTTTCAAGGTTCACCAGACTTGGGTAGTGCAGGTGTAGCCTTTCTTTATCTATTCTGTGTGCGTGAGGTGTACATGTGCGTTACTCATTTGTTATCAAGACAAGCTCATGTCACCGAGAAGTTCTCATGAACAATCATTTAAATTTGTGCATGCGTGGTGCACGTGAATTAATCAATAATAATAATAATAATAATAATAATAGTGTGGTGGGACTAAGCGTGCTTGTAATATTTCGTAGATTTAACGAGCTTGTTCTTAAACGGGAACTAAAAATAGCTTTTAGCATTTCGTTTCAAATTCATTTGGCCCGCTGAATATGTGCTCGTCAACAGTGTCCACTGAGAGAACTAAACATTTCCTTTTAAAGCTGGAAGCATTGAAGAGCCACGAGTTTAGTCTTACATAAACAATTGAAAAACCCGTAAGTTTACTAACAAAGTTACCCTTATATGTATGACAGGTACACAAATGTTAGTTTCTAGTATTTACAGTTTCGTTAATGATCATCATTTTCAATTTAATTTTTTTTTGGATAACTGATGCTGAGATTTAGAAAAACAGTTTCTAGTAACGTATGACGTGTTGTAAACTGCTTCACGTCCTAGAAGCTCTTAGACGACAGTCGGACTTAAAATCATAACTCATTGAGTGATCCCGTGCGGGAAAAAAATCCTAAAATTGTATGAGTTTCAAATCATGTATGCAAATTTTGGTAACACAGATATTAGAAGAAATGCTTTAAATTTGCTACATCATCATGGAAAACTCAATTGATCGCGACGTAAGACACGAGAAAATTTTGCAGTGAAAAACCAACTTTTTCACGTTATAAAGAAGAGTTAACTGAACATCTTCTTGAACAGCCACGTCCGCCAGTCATGAACTTTAGGTTTAACATGAATGACTCGCAAGAACATGAGTACATTACGGGAACATGATTGACTTCCAAGATCGTAAATCATGGTTAAGAGTTTGGAAACCATATGCTACATGAAGCAAATAAAATACCATACGTGTTATCTATAAAATGTGTACCTACCATACACTCGGTTTCGATACCATATAACTTGTATCTCATATTTCTTGAGTATGTTGCAATTCCATTTACTTTGTGAAACTAATAACTTAGTATTACAGAAAAATTAAAAAAATGTAAAACAACAAATTTAAAGAAAACAAAAGAAAAGTTGGTAAAATTTAGAAACCACTGTTTTTTCTCAAAGTCTTATAATTATTGATATTATTAGGGGTCTTCACTCAATAGTGACTGTTAATTTTGATCAGACATTTGTTTTATGAAGTAACGTCAAAGATGTAAAACCAACAGGGCTACACTTGATTATAACGTCATATATTTCTAAAATGAAGTAAAATTATGCTGCACACGGCAAGTAAATCAAGGATCCTAATTTCTTTTCAAATCATGCAATAAAACTGATATTGTGCACCAAAGGTTTTTTCGCTTAAATACTGTAAATTCTCGTCCAAACTTACATGTTTTTCTGGAACTGGCGCAACAGCAGCACCGGGATAACTTTTCCCAACGTTTTAACATTTCTGCCACTTGAAAACCATGGAATGGAGTTTTAGGCTCAATCCTATAGCTTGTTTTCGTCCCCAGTTTCTTTAGGAGCGTCGGATTGGGCAACTCCCTCCCTCCGTCGTCTCCAAAACCAGCTTTTGGGCGCCTGTGTCCGACCAGTCTCCATAGAATTCATTTCCTTCTCTATACCTCTAAAGCCCCCGGGCAGTAAAAAAGAAAAGAATGCGACTGGAGAGGGAGAGACAAGACCGAAAGGTTCCAGAGATATTCTTAGAAGAAACCTCAGACCGTGTAGGTACGTATCTCTCTGGCTGACCTCCAGGCTTAGGAAGACACAACCAAACATGGCATAGGACCGTTGATTCCATGGTTGCACCATCACCGACTAGCCCCACGGAGAAAGTGCGCCTTCAAACAAGAATGAAGAATAAGGGGTCTGTGAACTGGAGTAACTGGCTTGCTACTGCCCTGGTGTTGCTCAAAACATCGCATTGTCCTGTCATATAATTATAATGTGTTCATATGGGGACGGGGTTGTCAAAGTTCCGCCCTATTGTGGTAGGCTCTTAGTTGCAAAGAGTTGTCTGTATTTAGGGATGTTGTAGAGGGGATTTCAAAAGAAGCTTTTAAGAATCAGGGAGAAAAATACCGAAATGTTGTCCTGAAGAGTCTGAAATATTAGTGAGCAGGGAAGAATATTTGTCGGTCTATGGATCACAGGTAACTATTAGTTACTCGTATTGAAGTATAATTAATTCTAACATCATGCGTAATTTTTAAAAATGATAAATCGCCTTCTGATCTGTGTGAAGATTTAATATCTCTCCCTGCAAGAACGCTACAAATAATTAATCGTACTCTAAATCAAGCCCTGGGTATTCTCGAGATTGGAACGAGTTTCCAAATTTTTCCTCAACTAAACGAAGCGTTTCTCAGAATAGCAGTTTCCAGACTCAATACCTCTGTGAAATACAAACATCTTTATTTTTCATGGCATTATCTTCGATGAAAAAGTAATATGGAATAAGATTAATATTGAAGTTATGGATTGTATTCACTTGTAAGAAAACTAGCTGGCGATGTACAAACTAGATCAGTGGTCATGTAGGTTATGAGTAATGTTGATCATCAACATAAGCTTTCAGCAACATACATTAGAAGTGTCTTAGTAATGCACTAAGTTCACAATTCAATGCACATATTTTCACAATTCAGATTGTGTAATTTACGAATATGAGAGCACAAATTTAAGAAGAATCATAAAACTCTTACTATGAGACAGAGTTCTTAAGAACAGGTGTAAGAACACACATACTATGAGTATTTTATCCGTAGTTCCCATTATTTCAAACATAGTGTGTACAGTATACGCAGTTCACAGGTAGTGAGTACAGTACACGCAGTACACAGGTAGTGTATACAGTACACGCAGTTCACACATAGTGCGTACAATACACACAGTTCACAGGTAATGTGTACAGTACACACAGTTCACACAGTGTGTACAGTACACACGGTTCACAGGTAATGTGTACAGTACACACAGTTCACACATAGTGAGTACAGTACACACAGTTCACACATAGTGAGTACAGTACACACAGTACACAGGCAACGTGTACAGTACACAGGCAATGTGTACAGTACACAGGTAGAGTGTACAGTACACGTGTACAGGGTACAGTGTACACAGCTTTCACCTCGCCCAGCTCGCATCCTTCAGGTCAGCTCTGTCCTCATCACGAGTAACTCCTGAATACCTGAGCTCATGTACAGTCATGTGGCAGTATGTGGCTTGTGGCAGGCAGTATGTGGCTGGTGGCAGGCAGTATGTGGCTGGTGGCAGGCAGTATGTGGGTCGTGGCAGGCAGTATGTGGCTTGTGGCAGGCAGTATGTGGCTTGTGGCAGGCAGTATGTGGCTTGTGGCAGGCAGTATGTAGTGTCATGTATAAGGTTAGAAAGAAAGTCACGTCGTTTTTCATTTGATTACTTTGCAGCCCACTTAGAATTATACAATTATTCTTTCTTAATTAAATTAGTGTCCTAATGTCTGAATTAGTCCATAGGGAATAATAATAAATAATATTTAATCAATTTTGACTGGCTTAACCGTCATGATATAGATATTAAGGAGCATCTGAGATATAGTATGCTTTATGAATACAAAAAAGACACTTCTGCTGCAGAAGCTGCAAGAAACATTCGAACTGTCTATGGGAAGAATGTTTTGAAGAATTGAAAAGGCCAACGCTATTTTGCAAAGTTCCCATCGGGAAATTTTAACATCAAGATACCACTTACGTTCGGGAAGCCCCAAATCAATTGATCAAGAAACCATTAAAGATGCTGTTGAGATCAATTCGAAATTAACCAACACAGAATTAGCTCAAAAACTCAATATAACTCATACCACTATAATTTCATGCATTCATGAACTAGGAAAGATTTCAAAACTTGGACAATGAGTTTTTCACGAATGCATGAGGCACATCAGAAGAAGCCTAGTCATGAGTATGAACATTATTATGAACATGGGCATGGACATTACCGTGGTCATGAACATAGTTATGAATATGAACAAAAGCATGAACATAAAAGCACGAGGTGTGTATGATGCTTCGTATAAGTGAAACATGCAACATTTTGTCATCTGAGTCCCAGGTGAACGTGCGTGTGTTACATTATTTTCTTAACAGAAGCACTACGATTTTATGAACAGGTGCAGTAATTCCTTGATGAACAGGACCACAAATATTTAATTAACGTGAGCGCTAATATTTATTTAAGAGGAACACTAATACTTAATTAACAAGAACACTAGTGTTCAATCAACAGGAGCGCTAATATTCAATTAACATGAACATTAATTTTTTATAAACATGCGCACATGTGTTTAATTGAGAGGAGCACCAATTATTCAGGATCCCTGTTAGCTGTGGCAGCTGCATCTTGTCTTCGATTTCAAGCATTTGATGGCATGCAGTCAGTGTGCTGCAGCATACTATCAGCACTGCACACACAACCTACAGCATTACTGTCCTGAATTTGATGGCATGCAGTCAGTGTGCTGCAGCAGCATACTATCAGCACTGCACACACAACCTACAGCATTACTGTCCTGAATTTGGTGGCATGCAGTCAGTGTGCGGCAGCAGTAGCATTCTATCAGCAGTCCACATACAACCCATAATTCTGACAGCATTACTGTCCTGATATGCTGTTGCTTGCTCGCCCATCCCTTAGAACAAGGCTCTAAGTCACTAGACTTTTAACAACTTATTCATTGTTACAACTTATTCAATGTTACTCAATTTGTGCGCATTTGGTCAAAATGAGCATACGAAGGAACGATAGCCGAAGTTTGAACTAGTGCTTCAATAATGCTAAAGAAAAGAAATTTAGATCATGTAAGACTGTGGCGGGACTGAGAACTGGTATCCTCATACATGATGTAACTCTGACACCGTCCGACTCCGACTCTGCTTCTGACTCCAACTATACTTCTGACTCCGACTCTGCTTCTGACACCGACTCTGACTCTGTCTCCGACTCTGCTTCTGACTCCGACTCCGACTGTGACTCTACATCTGTAGTCTGACTCACGGGAATGTTTGATGAAGCCTGTTCAGTTCTCTGAGTTTACTTCTGAACATTTCAAGTGACTGAACATATAATTGTGTGCCAGAGTATGCACACTCTTATTCCTACTCTTTCTTATAATTAACATGAGCGACGGAATGGACTGGCTTTGACACAACAAGCGTTGGCTGGTACAAGTAAAGGGAGCACCGGGATGCCCTTGCAAGAAATAGAGTTTTACAGATGCACAAAACCGAACTATGGGGAAAAAATCGTTCTCGTTCAATTTGTGAACAGAATTAGTTACATGATACTGCTGCCAGCTGTATAATTCAGGCTCTCTCGTACACCGTCAGCACGATAACTTTTAACGCAGCTGCCAGCTCTATAAGGTTTTATCGTACACCGTCAGCACGATAACTTTTAACGCAGCTGCCAGCTCTATAAGTTTTATCGTACACCGTCAGCACGATAACTTTTAACGCAGCTGTCAGCTGTATAAGGCTTTATCGTACACCGTCAGCACGATAACTTTTAACGCAGCTGTCAGCTCTATAAGGTTTTATCGTACACCGTCAGCACGATAACTTTTAACGCAGCTGTCAGCTGTATAAGGTTTTATCGTACACCGTCAGCACGATAACTTCTGACAAAGACATCGGAAGTATACAGCTGTGTGGTCACCACGACCACGTACTACACTTACATAGCAGAAGGTACGCCCTGTTTTCTACACCTTCTACCTGCACAACGCGAGTCCTCGGCTGTTATAGAATGTATCATAATTCTATTTTAAAATCATAACTGCTACAGTACGGCCTGACTTTGTTGAAACAATGCGTAAAATTTAAATACTGGGATTTTCCAATTGTTTCTTAATAATATAATCATTATGTTAAGGCTGAAACACAGCATCAGAAATACTTCATATACGTATGAAATACTTCATATAAATACGAAATACCCCAGTCAAAGTAACCGAAATATATTATTAAGAAAACTGTGACTACACGACGATATTATGCCACTTAGAACTTGGGGGCAACGTAGCTGATGCAACAAGGGTTTACATCTACAGGATGCGGCAACATGACTTCGTTTTTTCGAAGTGCTCTGCTTTGAAAAAAATAAATTAGTATACCGCCCTCCGTGTGATATTGTTACGCTGCAATTCAGTGCATTGTTAATACCAGGCATTGTATTTCTAGAGCCAAATACAGTACTACGAAGTCTAGAAAGCAAGGCTTGTCACAACTCTGTTTAGAAAAAAGATTATCATTGAAGACATCACTTGCTTTCCATTGAAGTCCAAACCAGTGAGTACAGCAGACGACTATGACAAGCTCTGCACTGCAGCGTGACCAGCTCCATCTTCTAATTTCCTCATTCTCAAAGTGCTTTCAACGAAAATACTTTCATCCTAGGTTTAACAGTCCAATATTTGAAATGAATTTTTGTTCACTTCTATCTGAAGGGTCTGACTAGTGTGACTGAAGCGTTTAAATAAAAAGTGTTTTTGAATTATATTCTGAGTGAAAATTTTAAAAATATAACCACACTAAAAAACGTAAAAACATTTGCTTCCTTTATGAACACAAGCAACTTGTTTTGAGTCAGAAGCTCGGAGTCACATGAAACATTAATTTCCCCTGAAAGTCCACTATTTATTTTCACTAAAGTGAACGGAAGGCTTTTCCTTCTCTACAAATAGTGTTACGGCTGGTAGTACATAAACAGAAGTGTGTAGGCTGACTCGTGACCTATATAAACAGTTTCATAGACCCATGTTAGGCCTACATGTATGATAAGTGCTATCGCCAATCATACGCGTACGTCTGGTGTTCAGCCGCGCTGCGTGCAGCATGTACGTACGACAAGTTACACACGTACAGTTACGCGCAAGAATCATGCTTGTCAACAAGCAACACATCATGCGGTGTGTATATGAAGATCCAAAGTTTAAACAGGATCAATATTTTGATTTATATGGACTGATGAGTTGATGTGCTTTGAGTCTGAGTTGAATATGGATATATCGGCGATCCTTATTTTGTATGTAAATTTTAAGGGTGCTGGAGTTTTCAAACGTTAGTTTCGAGGTAAAAAAACTGTGTGTGAGTCATTGAAATGATCAGACAATTATTTGAGTTAGACTGCGCAATTTAAATACATGTTTACAGAAGCCTCCAGCCTACTTTATATATATATATATATATATATATATATATATATATATATATATATATATATATATATATATATATATATATATATATATATATATATATATCCAGGGCTGTTCAACTGATCGCTTTAATATTTCAGATACAGTTTTTATCCCTAAACAAACATTTGAAACACCGGAATCCTTAAAATGTATGAAACAATGGGCCAAACGGCTCGTTCCTATTGCCTTATTCTATTCAATAAGGACCACATTAATGGCTGTGTTCTGAATGACAGCGTCAACTCTCACGACAGTTATAGTTCTCTTTATCTTAACTCAGAGTTACTAGTGAGTAGTAAATTCTGAACAGCAGATTAACGTAGACAATGCTAATTGTCTGGAACTTTTCTATTTACTTTTATTCGTACATCGATGATAATTGCAAATAGTTTTCTTCGGACGACTCTTTTACAATTTAAACTTGTTTCTTGAATATTTTTTCCTCATGAACGGAATTGTCAAAATGGTCATTTAAGGGAATATATTCCATGAGTGTTGTAATATCTGCGTATTAATGAGCGCAGTGTAAAGTCTTTTAATGATATCTAGCACTTCGTGTTGTGTTCGTGTTGATTGTTTTTTTTTTTAAAACCTATGCTGTTACATTTCTTATGTACCAACTTTATTGGAAATATACGTTTTTGTTTTGTTTTTGTTTGTTTGTATGGCGAACTGAAAATAGAGATCCATGCATACATTGCGAGGACTTTTGTTAGTTAAAATTTTCATCAATATTTGCGAGCTTAAATAGTTGTAACATCTCTCCGTGATTTTTTTGGAGGACTTTCACAATCTAAGATGTTAAAAATAGTACATAGTGGTTACAAAAGTTAAAGGGTTAACTCTAATTTTAAGGTATAACTGTTTTCTGAATGAAAAGTTTAAATGAGTGTATATTATCACGCATACACATAATACGAGTGCTGCTGGTAATAAGATTTCTAATCTTATCTGTTACAACTTGCACTGTAAATGTATTAAGGTGCCTCTGATGTATTTTTTGAATTATGGTTAGTGCCAGTCAACGAAATGCTGGTGTGCTCGCCATCAATATGACTGAAATAAAAAATTGAATTTTTAATTGAATAAAAAATCTGTACATGGATACATGCATTTTTGATGCTATTTCATTCGTATTATATTGAAAATAAAGTGGTTTCTATACGAAATGAGTGCCATGCACGTGATCCTGTGAGTAGATGTGGCAACGTCGTAGCGAAGTTTCTTCCCCTACCCTTGGACTCAACCAGTCACTATACGTATAGCTGTTCTACTGGTAGCAGTCGCTCGAGCCGTGGTGCTTGAGCTAAATATCTGTATAATAGATTTTCTTCTTCGAAATTGTTCTTGTACCCTGGAAGCGATTAGCGTAAGGTGGATATCCAATAGTGCGTGCAATTTAACAGTGATTTTATTGAGTTTAGGTGAGTGAAGTGTATGTCAGTGTTTGGTCTCAGGAAGATTGTTTTGATTGTGAAGTGTTCTACTGTGTGTTAGCACATTGAGGGGCTTTGAAAACGCCCAAATGTGGCACAAGAGAGTGCTACATAACTGTTTTCCACCTACAACATAGCTGGCTCTGCCATGGATCAAGTTAAACTAGTAGGACTAGGGGTTCCTCATGCCCCTGTTCTGTACGCAGGCTCCCGGCAACCCACAGCCGGACCTCACTCTGGTCCTCAGGTTGCTCACCAACCACCTCCAAGGTAAATTTCACTTGTTTTTGTCTTTATAATGCCCACAGATATATAGAGTTTCTTGTAGTAGCTACGATGCTGTTCAAGTGAGAACT